>JBCJKH010082089.1:0-17386 GCA_039877255.1 Loriculus beryllinus
AAATACCATTTGGCAACAGTGACTGTTAATTGTGGTGTGTTTTGGGTTGTTGTTTCTTTTTTTTTTTTTTTAAATAGTAAGGGCTTGAATTTGCAAACTGTAGCACAGCTGGTATCACATTTGACAAATCAGTTGGTCTTTTCATTTCCTTCTTTTCTGTTGAAACATTTAGATGCGCTTTCTCTCTCTCTCCCTCTCCCTGTAACTGGAGTTATAGCAGTGTCTGTTAACCAGAACCTGACAGGTCAGGAGAAGAGGACATTGCTTGGAAGGCAGGTGGTGTGGGTTGAACAGTAGACGTGTGGAGAACTGGTGAAGGTAAAATGTTAATCCCACGACAGTGATGTGCAGGGGGGTGGAAAAGATAAATTTAAGACTAAGCACAGCCTGGATGAAATTTTGGGATTCTGTTGCATACGCATGTGCTTAATTAGTCTGTATTCTTACTGCAGAACAGATAAATTGCTACTTTTGACTTGGAAGTGCATCCTAAGCTGTTTTGTTAATTTGGATTTACAGTATCTTTACAATATCTAGTTTATGCTGAAATTTGATCTGCATGAATGAAAACCAGGCTAGGACATCTTTAGTAGTTACGTGCTGCTTGATTTTATACATGCGCTTTTAGGGCAAGTGTATTTGTGAGTATTTGTGTGGTCAGATTTTGATCTTTTTGGCTAAGGTGTAATAGTTCCGGGTGCAAAAAACAGCCCTAAAAATGCACTTATGTACTCAGGTTGTTGAAAAATTAATTCATGTTGAGAAACATGGCAGCTGAAACAAGATAAAGTGGCAGTTCATGCAATTCACATGAAACCAGATTATGGCTAAAACTGAAGTTGATACAAATGATTGGTGTTTAGGGTCTCCTTCATTCTGACACCTTGTGTGATATCTGCTGGCTTGCTGTTTTTTGTTATTTGTTTTTTTCCCCCCAGCAGCTTATATGTGCTAGGTTATATTGATGGGATAAGTGATACGTGTATGGAAATAACCGTATAATTGGTTTGGGACGTAATTAATCAGAGGGTTTGGCATTGAAAGATTAAACATTCAGGAATGGCAGCAGATGAAATTCAAAGAGGACATCATATTCTTATTTAACACTTTAAGAAGGTTTCACCTTAAATTCTGCCTTTGAAGTACTGTGTTTTTTGAGAGGGTACACGTTAGTATCTGGAGTTTTCTGTAATCTTTTCCTATGCGTTCTTCCTTATGGTGATGGAGATATTTGTAAACCAATGACCAATGCATAATTCTGTTTTCTGGGGGGGGTTAGGTGTCCTTAATAGGTGGAGACTGTCTGACTTGTTCCTGTCGTGAATGATCTTGACAGCAAATCTACTCAGCCATGTCATACGGTGCGGGTTTTGGGGATCCTAATCAACTAGCCCAACGCATAACCTCTAACATCCAGAAGATCACACAGTGCTGTAAGTTGTATTTATGCTTCTTTTATATAAAAGTTAATAATGGTGGTGTGCCCTGTTTGAGGTTAGTTTCTAAGATTCAATCATGGGAATTCACTCTTTGACCTCACTTGCTCATTTGATACTTTTGCGTCATCCCATGCAGCAGATCCAGTCTTTTGTCTGTATAGTTAAGTGTGATCTGTCCTGGTAAAGTATAAGATCACTATGTATTTACTAAATGAATAAATAATTAGTAAGATGGCTGCTGGTGATAAGCCAGTCTTGTTCTGGCCAGTTATGTGGCACCTTAAGATGGTAGGTTGAGATGTTTGCTGAGCAAGGATTGCATCAAATATTTGCTGTAGGTTGAACTGTTTAGCAGGAATAGAAACTGTGACCTTGCAGCTTACCCTTGGAAGTACATATTAGATATGTAAATAAGATTGTGTAAATTTCAATACTTTATAGGGGTGCTCAAGTTAAGAGTTAAATTAGGCTGCTAGGGTTTTCAGTCCTTTTTCTTTTCCTTACATTTTCCATTATGTTTTTCATATGTGTGTGTAAAGAAAATACAGTTTTATCTCAAATCACACAGAGTATGTTGCTCATCAGAAGAGTGTTAGCCTTAAACAGTGTATGGCTAGGTTTTGACATGCATGTTTTTAATGTTGTGCAGGATGTAGTGTGCATGCAGAAATGGGTATTTTATTATTAAAACTTTTAATCAATTAAGTCAGTATTAATAAATACTTTGGTCTTTATTTTGCAGACAAGTTGTAGGAGTTAGTGTATGTAGCACAGATGAATGGCATAGTTGGGTTTTGCCTGTTTTTCCAGCTACATTTTATATTTTCTTCCAGAAAGAATTTATATCTCAACAGATGGGAATCAAAATTGCAATTTTTCTTTATTGAAACACTTCTGTAGGTGAGGATTGTATTTCTTCAACCCAAAAATTAACAAACTGTCTCTGTAAAAGCCCTTTCACTTTATTTTATAGAATCTGTTCAGTTAATTCACTCAGTGTTCTGGGCATCTGCCAGCCTATAACAGACATTGACTCCAAGGTGTGAAAAAGAAACCTAAGTTGTCAGATGAAAACATAAAATGAAATCAGAGGTTAAAACTGGAGCACTGTGAAGAGAATTGCTGAACATAATTAACCAGGTAGTCCTTAGTCTCATCCTGCCTCTTCCATCTCATCTCTTGCTTCTCTGTCTCCATCCCCTTGTGACAAACAGGATGTACTAAAAGCAAGCTGCCCAGGCCTAGATAGGAGATGTGCCACAGCAGTTACCTGCAGTCTTGCTTTCCTTTCCTTTTTAAAGTTGAGAAGTCTGAGCAATAGACAGGTGCTTCTGCCATTTCAAGACCTGAGTCCAAATTTCTGTTGGCTTCAGTGCTGCATAGCATTAGAAACAGGAGCTTTGCCTTCAGAAGCTCCAACCAAGCACTTTTCTAGGACAGGTAGGTGTACACAGCTGGATTCCATCCCTTGCTTTTCTGTAGACCTTACTGAACTGTAACCACTCAGTTATTCTTGTAGTCCATTCCCCTCTGGTAGATTTTATGAGGATCTGAATCCTATAAATATGCTGGGCATGTTTCTTAGACTGAGCTCTCTAAGGGCTTATGTACACTTTTCTAGCTATTTTGTTCCCATATGTAGTACCTGTCTATCTTCCTGGTGGAAGGTGTGAGTTGTGAGACCTTCAGGTCAAATTGAGACAAACCTACAAGCTTAGGGGACCTATAGTTCTAGTCAGCTGCTGAGCAGGTGTCTCTTAGACTGCAATTTATGATGTTGATCTTATGATCAGGCATCTTGACCCAGAATTCATGTTTTCCTTTTTAAGCATTTGATTTGATTTTGCACTTCTGTCCAGAAATGCTTAGGATCTGTGAGATGCCTCAACACATTTGAAATTTTCTTGGTTAACCTGGCATTGTGTAGATACACTTGTTTTCAGAGTGAGATTAATAGAGTAAGAAAGTTTCATTTCAAATCACCAAGCCATTTCAGGGGGCCCTCAAATCTAATTCACACTTCTAAAATGCAAGCAGACTGTGAATACCACTACAAGATACAGATGAAATATAGATCAGTTGAAAGCTGGCTTTTCCAGCTAGAAGCTGGCCCTTTAACTTTGGGAGAAATAAAGAACAACTTCCTATATTAGACAACACGGTGCTGCTGAGGTTTCATAAAACGCCAGAGTTTTATAGGAAGTAGCATTGGTCAGAACAACAATCTTTACCATAGCATTTCTTCAAGGTTGAATTAGTACACACGCACACTCTCCAAGTAATACATTTGATCTGGTTTTTTTTTCTGATTCTGTTTTAAATATGCTGTACACATAAAAGATTAAATATATGTGTTAAATATCTCATATTTAATACTGTGACACTGCTGTTGTATTAATACTTTTATTTCCTAGTTTATGTACCCATTGCAACTGATTGACAAGCAAAGCTTACCTCTGTGCTGGTTTAGCACACCCTTTCCAGAATTAAATCAGCTGCAAGATAGTGGTTTTGGTTTGGGTTGTTCTGTGTTAATGGAGTGGATTTATGTATGTGTACCTGTAGCAGCTGGGGTAGCTTAGCACGCTTTTAACATTCAAGAGCAGATTTTATTGATCTGTTTATTGATCCAATCATGCAGTTGATTGTTATGTTGAAGATGTGTTAAGAATTGTAAATTGCTTCTGCCTTGCCTGAAGTGTTGGTGGACTACTACAGTGCTAGCTGTAGTGAGCTGTTAAGAGTTTCATTGGAGGAGAAGCTGTTGGTGGGGCGTTCTTAGGACTTTGACAATATAACTGCTAGCTAGTGGGAAGCAGCATACACTATTGTCTAAGTTCTTTTGGAAATTTAAGCCAGGAGGGCATCTAGGTATGTTTCCCATCCCAAACCCCAGAGCATTCTATGAAAATAAGGTTCTTTCAGCTGTTCTTTAAACAAGCATCAGTGGTCTCCCTTGCATTTCCAGCACTTCTGCACAAGTGCTTATAACATACGTCACTTAGCAACATCTGGGGAATGGAGTCTGTTTCCCTCAGCCTGAAACTCATGCTTTATCAGCAACACCTCTGAGCTGAGATTTAGGGAACTAGTCTGTGGAGCATTTTTCCATGACTTTTGTTGAAAGTGTTCCACTGAGCAGCTGGAATTGCAAAACTTAAGGCAATTCTTAACATCCAGTGTAGAGCAGCAGGCCTCAGGCAGGAGAAGGACAGTTAGACTCTCAGACTCACTGCTAGCATTTTTAGAGAATCCATGTGGCTGTCTCTGAGCAGTGTTGTAAAACCTGGGAGCCTGAATCACATGTGCTTGAATGAGTTGCAGTGTTGTGTGCTGAAGCTTGGTGAAGTCAGTGATGCCTGCAAGCCATGTCTCACTGGTTTGGTTTTGGGTCTGCGTTAACAGTGATGAGAAGCAGATCTGCAAACAGCTAGGGAAACTTCAGATTTAAATAATAAAACCAAAGAAGTATATAATGAGCTTTGGCACCTCTTAGACTTAGGCACCTGCTAAACTTCTGTCTTACTAGAACGAAACTTATGATTAAGGTTTGAAAGTCTGTCTGGAATCTGATCCAAAGTAAGTGTAATTCCCATTCCAGGCTTGTCTTTTATCTGATTATAAAAGAAGATCACACACATTGTGTTGGACTTTTGAAACATGAGTTTGAAGATGGCTGAGGTTTGTCCCTAACTTTCTGAATATGAAGGACAGAAATGTAGAGACTGACAAAGTGTGTAGCGCTTCAACCGGCCTGGGCTTTCAGATGGAGAACTTACTATCAAGATGTTTTAATCAGTATTTACTGAAGGAGCATTAGTTCCAGAACTGGATTTCATATGTTGCACTTTCACTTATGTGGCAGCTTAATGACAGTTGCAATAACTTGAGAGAATTCTCAAAGCCTTGCTTCAGTATTTCCTTGAAATACTGTCTGTTGGTCACTTGTTCACAGGAACTGAATAGACAGGGAATGAGTGTGATGTACAGAAACAAGATTAGCTAGCAAAATATATGTATAATTTATATATATTTTTAATGTAGCAAAAGAAGTCCTGCCTCCTTACAAATCTGTATTTCTACCAGGCATGTTAATTTGTCATACTAGGGGTATGCCTGGTAGGATAAGAGTATGAGTCCATATTTTTTTCTTCCTATGTTTTTTCCTCCTCTTCTTGAAGCGCATGTAACAAATTGTACAATAGGGAATCTGATCTTTCAACAAATGGAAAAGATGAAAGTAGAGTAAATAAAGCAAACAAAAAGCTCAATTGAAAAGCTTTAAAATGCTAATTTCACACTTCATACAACTGTGAAGATGAAGGGGAGCAGTTCTTTGAAATCTGACAGTTTTCTGCATTTTGTAGAATAGATTCTCTGTGTGAGGCAAAACAAGAGAAAGCATTTTGTTTTAAAAGATGTTCCGCAGAGGCAGCAAAATGGGAATTGCATTCATCTGCAGGGACAGCTCCACAGTTGTAGGATATGGTTAGAGGAGTAGGGGCTTCCTGCCTAGCTGGAAAGATTTAATTTGTGCCTCTCACAGCGCAAGAAGAAGTAACCAGCTGTGGTTTTTCCTCCCCCCCATGCATGGGTCATTTGAGGAAGTAGACCTTTGTTTTGCTTTGCTCATAATGTTTTCTTTGTAGCTACTGCAGTCCCTGAAGAAGGTAAGAACACTACAACCTAGATAGGTAACTAAGATAACTGTCATGCCTCCACTGACATCTTAAGCCAAGGTCTGGGAGCTTTGGTTTAGAAACAGTTTAGAATGCTGGTTTTTGCTTGGAAACACAGAACAAAGTCTGGCTTGGATAAAGTACACCCAGTCTTTAAGTTTTAGAGATTTCTGCTTTTCTAATTGTACTCAAAGTTATAGAAACTGTGTTAACTGAAGTGAGGCATCCATATTCCCTTCCTACCTCTTCCTTCCCAGCTCCTCCAGTTTATAAAGGTTGTGGTAGGATTTTGTGCAGTGATAGTAGTGAAGTCAGGAGGGATGGCATAATCTACCCTTGCTCACTAATGGCAGGGTCAGTGATTTGACTTGTTCAAGCACATTGAAAATCAGCCCAGCTGGAGAAACATATGCTTTGCATACTGCAAGATTAAGTAAATAAATACATATAATTCAGTAGCCACAATCCACATATGACTATGGGGAATCTGCCTGGCTTTGAAAGATTCTTTCTCTAAGGACTCATGCTTTCTGCTGACTTTCTGTTCCTTGAGGTAGCACAAACATCAATTCATATAGAGCACATTCCCAGAAGGTCAGCTTCAGCCAGCAGAGATCACTGTGTCATGTAACAGTGAGTTAACCCAGTTTCTGTTGCATCCCAAGTTTTGTATAAGCCAGTGTTTTCACTGGATGTTGTTAAAATGGGATTTGAATTGCATTAGTTGTATGACTTCCCCTTTCATTTTATGTAACTGTAGAAAATTGTAAGCATAGAGTAAGCCCTGAAGGACATTAGAGTTCTGACATGTGCCTTTTTATTGTGGTTTAAGCCTGATGGGTAGCTAAAACATTCAGCTACAATAGGCTGAAACATGGATGAAAAAATATGTCTGCCACTGTGTAACACCAACAGTCACATGGTAATTCTTTAACTAGAGAAGGATACAAATGGGAGAGTGAAAAGTAAATGGAATCACTGAGATGTTGAAATCTGAACCCATATGAAAGCAAAATTCTGTTTTGTCTATATTTAAAGCGCGGTTTTGTACAAGTGTACAAGCAAATAGGCTTAAAGTAGAGTTTGAGACTTTTAACAATGATATTGCCAGCTGCAGTTAAGTAGAATTTAACTGTGGGAACACACTGGTTAGAACAAATCTTTTGTTGTTATTGTAGCTGTTGTCTGGAGGGTTTCCTGGATTTAGGCTAAATTTCAGTAAGACCTGGAAAAGGCTGGTTAATTAGGTGTTTTAAGCACCCACTTATGGTCCTCCATATTCCATTTTCTTGGTTTTTAAGGCTGAGGAATTGAACTTGAATCTGCTACATGCACAAGTCATAATTTATGTATGGAGTATAATAGGAGGAGAAATTCAGGTATTTTGGGTCTTTCTAAATAAGGTGAGGTTATGAAGCCCAAGGTTCTTTTAGAAATAAACTATTTCTGAAAATTATTTGCATGCTGTTCCTAAGGGCTTTATACTGCATAAAGTGGCATATATTCTTAAGGTAGTATGCCTCACAGATTTTTTTTTTTTTTAATGAATTTAGAGACTGCTGTTAATATTTTTCGGTGTTTTGTCTTGTTTGTTAAAAATATTTTGTTTCTATGGAAATTGACATGTGAAACAATGTCTTATGTGGGTGACACTGCACAAGAGGGACAGGGGTTTATTGGTGCTAGCAGCAGAACAGAGTGAAAAGTGGGTCTTCCATGGACACCTCAGCATGCTATCTATGTCAGTGTGGGCAGATTTTTTTCCTTATCCTACAGTTTTGCATTGCCTTAGTTAACTAGTCTGGGCAAGGTGGGGACTAAAGAGCTCCTGAGTTAGCTTCCTGTATTAGTGATCTGACCTCTTAAAAAAAACGGCTTTCTTCATGTAGGTGGGTTGGGTTTATGATGTTTGTGCAGTTACTGTTTACTGCAGAATCATGTGTCAATTTCATAATTTTATAAGCTACTGATAGTCTTTAGAGAAAAGTTCAGACTTCAGTGCTTCACGGAGTTACCATGAACACTTTAAGATGTTAAATAAAAAGTGATTGTGACTTGATTTAATGACTTCCTTTTGGCTGAGCAGTAGTAATTGATCACATGATCAGTTATTGTGCATTTACGCAATGTGGTTTAGTGTGCTCTACACCCACATTAGAAGAGCAGTCCCACTTCACAGTGTCCTTGAAAGGCCATTGCAGACGGTAGAATGCTATCATGGAATAATTACAACAGCACTGAAAAACTGAAGGCAGATCCTGAACTCCAGGCATTGTTGGTGGTGTTCCTGGTCACTTGGGGGCATGATTCTATTCAGAAATGCTAGAAGCTCTAATAAAATCCAACAGGAAAGGGTAAAAGACTTCATGTTTTCCCACTCTTCTGTGCTTAGTGAGTCTTTAGTCCTTAGAGCTCTGACGACAGTTTTCATCTCCATCTTCATTTTATTTTCTCCTTCCCACACATACTTCAGTTACTCTGTTTCTCTGTGCCAGTGTGTTACCCTGTTGTAGAAGAATTCGTATGATACATTGAGTTAAGACAGAATAAAGCAAATAACTTAAAACCAAATTATTGATGTTTTTAGATACTTAATTCCAATTAGGTGAGCTTTTTACTAAGCTGGTGTCCTAGATTCAATTCCTCTAGTAAACTGTTCCTCTTGGTTAAAGTAGGGTTAGCACGGTGGCATTGTGATTTATTTAAAATTGTACTGTCAACTACACTAGTAGCTTTGAAGAGAAACATGTGCTTATACATTAAGTGTAAATCTGATGAATCTATTGCAACTACCTTAGGTTGCTATGTGCAACAGCTTTTATAAAAGATTGATGCAGGAATGTTTTCTGCAGTCTCTGTTCATCTTCAGTCAAGTACCCTTTATTGATGTGCAGAAGGAAAACACATTGAATTGAATTTGAATAAATTGTGGAAGTCTGCTGTCCCCAGGCAAGAGCAGTTTGATGTGGTGTAATTTTTACAAATAATTCTTCTATTCCAGTAACCTGCTCTGAAGTGACTCTGAAGTGTATTAGATTTCACACAACTTAATCTGCAACTGAATGTGCAGTTGACTCACTTGTTCAGCTGGAAACAGCTAGGAAGTTTCTTCATAGTTACCCAACCGGTGGCAGCGTGTGTAAGGTCTTTGGCGGAGCATTTCTGGTGACTGTGCTGGTAGTGTATTCACTGCTTATTTGCCTCATGAAGCCATAGCCGAGCCTGAGCCTCATGTGGAGCAGACTTTGCATTTGTGCCACAGAGGAATGCTTTGCTGATTCTGTTTATTCTGTTTGGGTTCAGGAACTAGGAATATGACTGGAAATCAATGACTTTAAATCCCCATTATTCGTTTTAGTTCTGTGAACCTTAGGCAGTGACTAAAACTATCTGTCCGTATTTAAGAAAAGACATGGGGGGGTACCTTCGCCTTCATTAATTACAATTAATATCCAGGAGCAGCTGTAGCTGCTGGTTCGAACACTGCTTTGCTACTGCTTCCTGTGTCAGGTCCCAAATCTTGCTGTTCTGAAGGGCAGCTTTCATTGTACTTGCCCTGCCTGCTTGTCTGGTTCTTGTCCTTTGCAGTACAATGCCTTGGTGTTAGTTACTCGTGTTGATGCTGGTGTTTTTTCCATGTACACCCAATGCCTGCCACGTCTGTGAAAGCATTAGACTGTAGCTTCCTGAAGCTGTGCAAGCTAGTGGGTCTGGCTTGGACTGTAGCACTGAAGGAAACTGTAGCTGGATGGCTATAACAGAGTCGTGATGATACCAGTAAGAAGTGAGTTTCCAGGCTGCAGAGGGCTAACAAGTAGCATTTATTAAACATACTTTTCTACCCAGTTTTATGCTTCTGTGTTATGCCCTTCTTTTTAGAACCCTGTGGATTATGTGTTATGTCACTCTCCAGCTGTAAAGCTGCAACAAACTTGGTCATGGCCACTGGGGGATTCAAAGTTTGGTTTTCCAAATGTTAAATAGAATTGAGGTTGAGATGGGAAGATAGCTGATTGTAGGTAACCTGGGAAAGCATCTTTCCTGTAGCTGGAGTTATTGATAAGTGTTCAAAGACCACCCTCAGTTTCTCTTGACTCATGCAAGGGGTGAATGTGGTGCTTGATCTTCTCAGTCTTGCCAGCAAAGGTGGGTGAATTACAGTCTCTTCTTCATTTCCCTCCTATTAGTTCTTTACCTTTCAAACATTCAAACATAGGATTTTACTGAAGGGGCCTTTTCACCTTTAATTCTGCAACAGTACTGCAGTGTAACAACCTGTACAGTGATTACTGATACTCAGCTGTGGATAAGATTGTTTGCTCCTATGTTCGTAGAGGCAAGAAGTTTTTTATGTTTTGGTCTTCATTGTATTAATTTACTTGTTTCTTTATTTTAAGTTTGAAACTTTCTGTGTGATCTTAAACATTCTTATGTCCAAGGAGCAGTTATGTGAACATGGATTTACTTCTGGTAATGGAGCAGCCTTGCAGAGCCAGCTGAAAAACAAAAAATGAGGAGAAAGGGGATGAAACTTTCTTCTTCCTACCCAGCTAAAAACCTGCTGTTAAGCAAGTAGTGTGTGATCTAGTATAGGAAATACATTTTTATCTAAGGAAAAAGCAGTATATATTGCACATCTGGACGAACGTGTTTCTCAAATACTCCTACCTGTTGAAAAATGTGAGTATTTCCACTGTGAATCTTGCTACTCGTGTAAGTTATTTTGAGAAAAGCAGCCACATATGAGAGAGTATTTTTTCCTGTGCCCTCCTCCCTCGCCGCCCCCTTTTTTTTTCTTCTCTCTGACTAGAGGGAACGCTTATTAGAAATGGAGCAACTGTTTGGCTAAGTAAAAACAAATATGAGCTGAGTCTTAAATAGTTTTCTCTGTAGGAATTCAGGTTAGGTCTTCATTGTTTCTCTGGCTCATGATTAACCGTGTCTGACCTGTTCCTAAGCATGTGACAGACCTGAGTGTAGCTGAATAGCTTTCATCAGCTAATAGTTATGTATTATGACATCTAGATCAGGAATGCCACAAAGATCAGTGAAAAGTCTTTTTACTAATGCAGTATTGGTTCTTTATAATGTAAGACTAAGTTTCAGGTGGAAAAAGTGAGATTATTTTCTTTTGCATGTGAGATAGCAGTTGCTTGGAGAAAATTTTGCTTGCATGGTACCCTGATCCCTACACTGCCCAGTTCCTAGTGGGTACTTGCCTTCTGCAGTGGCTCATAGCCAGCCCAAAGCTGGCAAGGTACAGCTACTGCACCTTTCAGTATGAGGCCTGAAAGAGCTGTGGATTTTCATTATATGCAAACATCTACCCTCATCTTCAGTGTAGAAGTGGCTGCAGGAGCGTGTGTGCCTCTGGTGGAGGCTGTTGAGATATCCTGGTGATTGGTGCAGAATGCCTGCATGCAGCCGGTATGTGCCCTTCTGCAGCTGCTGAGCAAAGTCCAGCAGTTAGCTGTACGTACCCAAGGAACCTGTCAGACTTTGCAGTGAAATGGATTAAAATCATGCACAAGATCTAGTCAGATGCTGTTACAGGTTTGGTAATGCCCAGGAGGAGCCTTTGGTTGTCATATTACTCCTGTCTTTTAAAGCTTCTTGGGAAGTTAGAAGAATTGAGAAGGGTGAATACCTGAAGGGTGAAGTAACCTAAGAAACCATCAAAACTGTGCTCTGATCTTTGGTCTCTCATTGTTACCAGTATATTTATAGTGCAGAACTAGGACTTTGTGAGTTGGGCCTAAGCCTTTGGCTCTCTGGGAAACTTGAACATTACTGATGAGAGGCACCAAAGCAGGTGCCAGGTGCCTTGACATGCCAACATGAATTCCTTGTGCAGGGGCAAAAGCTGGTTAAACGAGGGAGGCAGTACCCTTATAAATACCACCATCAGCAGTGAAGCTGGGAAATAAGGAGCCTTTGCTTAAAGAAAAAAATCCCAAGTTTACAGCAGTTTTGTTCTTCCCCTTCAGTGCCAAGATCCTCTCCCTGCTTATTTCCTAGATGGGGCTGTAGAGGGAGCCAGCAGGTGTTTCTGCAGTTTAACCTTCAGAAGGAGAGTCTAAAGCTACTCTGCTTTTCCCTTGAGGAAAGGAAGGGATATTCACTTTTATCTAAGAAGTTTCGAAGCTTTGAATCAAATTATGCAAGAAGGCTATGCATACATATGAGGGAGCAAGACACCTTACATCTGCAATCCAGGTGGTAGTGTCTCGCTGCCTGTTTCAAGTTTTGTTTTTGTCAGTAAAGCTGTATGGGTTCCTGAGTCTGCACAAATATCTGTGGTTTTCTGATCATATGTGTAGTGTTGTATCAAATGTCTGAAAAGCTAGTAGCTACAGCCAAAAATCTATTAAAAAAAAAACAAAAACAAAAACCAAAAAAAAAAACAAGCCAAACCAAAAGAACTGGAAGACTATAAAGAAATACTTTTTTTCTATACTGTATGCACTCCATCATGTTTATATTAATATGAAGGAGTACAAAGGATGGATTTCTTTAGCTCGTCAGTCTGCAGGTGTGTACTATAAATCAAGATTTTGGGAAGGTCAGCTTCTCTAATTTTTCTGTGTCATACTTGTCCTGCCAGCTTGCTTTTGTCTTTTTATGAAGACAGCCTCAGGAGTGCTGGTGAAGATTGTTGGCCCTATTTACTTATACTTCTCCACCTTTTTTTTTTTTTTATTTGCATACTTGAATAAGCAGTATTTCACTTTTCAATGCAGTGTACTTCATATGAACAAAAAAAAAAATAAGATGAGAAATGCTCTTTTTTTCTGAATAATATCCTTATTGTGAAAGGTTAAGGTGGAAAATGCCAACTTTACAGGAAGCCCAGAAAAATTGGTGCCTTGTTTAGTTCTTTTTTCCCCTTTAATTGATTTTTTTCACTTTGAGATTTGAAATCCTTTTAACATTTTGTGATGCTGGTGCAGAAATAGACTTCTTGGTAAAATATATTTGAATTTTGGGCTGCATTCTTGAATCCTGACCTGAGCTTGAATGAACTTCCCTTTGCCTGGAATCGTGTCGCTGAACAGCTATGTGCTGCTGGCTTTTAATTTTCCCTCTATTATCTACTTGTGTTCAGTTTTAGAGGAGGGATGTGTATCTAACTGTGAATGCAAATATTGTAAGTTTAGGCTTTGTTTCAGGGAATTATTCGAGTGAGCCTTTGTTTAAAACAAAAACCTGTTTTCTTTATTTGCACTTAACTAATACGTCTCTAGGTGGCGATAGGACACACCGATACTTTTTCTGTCTGGAAAGCGGCTGTTAACAGACTGCTTGCAGTTTGTTTTGCGTTGGGTTTTTTTGTTTTGTGTTTTGTTTTTGGTTTTTGGTTTGTTTGGTTTTTTTTGGGGGGAGAGGGGATTGTTTTTTGGTTATTGATTGGTTGGTTCTTTTGAATTCTCCCTGTAAAAGTACATACAGAATCACAGCTCTTTGGCTTTTGAATTAGACGGGACAGTGCCTGGGAACAAACAAAGGATAATTTATGTTCAGTTTTACAGATACTAGATTCATAAAACACCACGTTGGAAGGGACTTCAAGGATCATGTGGCCCAACCTTTCTAGGCAAAGCATGACTTAGATTAGATGTCCCAGCACGCTGTCCAACTGAATCTTAGAAGTGTCTAGTGCTGGGGAATCCAACACTTCCCTGGGGAGATTATTGCAGTGGTGGATTGTTCTCGTTGTGAAAAACTTTCCTCTTGGGTCCAGTTGGAATCTTCTTGGGAGTAACTTGTGCCCACCACCCCTCATCTTTTTCTGTGTGACTCTTTGTAAAAAGGGAGTCTGTATCTTCTTTTTAGCCACCCTTTAAATACTGGAACATGATGATAAGGTCTCCTCGGAGATTTCTCTAGGCTGAATAAACCCAGCTATCTCTGCCAAAGATAATGCCAGCCAGTTATCTTCTTTTTTTGTTAAAACAATGCATTACACTGAACATGAAAAGAAGGCTGAATTGCTCAATGTCCGTGTTTATCTGTACTTGTAACCAGCACCAGGTGCCAAGAAGTGTGCTAGGCTGGACAGTTCCCAGGTCCCAACAGGCAGAAGGCCTCCACCACTCAGGGAAGGGCTGGTGCTTGTGGAAAGGGGCAACTGTAGGCAAAATTCCAAAGTTTTCACTGATGATTTGCTGCTTTTCAACTTAATGAAAATATACTCTGTGTGAAACCCATCTGACAGTGCTGTTGCCTTCAGTAATTCTTTTAGTAGCGTGTGTCCACTCAGTTCCCCCAAAGAAATTTGAAGTATTTGATTTTTATCTCATGAAAAACTTAGGTACAAACTTTCCCCTTTTTTTGGTATCTTCATTACCTGGGTGTGTTCAGAAGGAATTTGCTGTAACAGTTGTCAACATGGGGATGTTGTGTAAAGCAGTGTAGAAAATCCAATATTATCTAATTCACTGGAAACTTGTTATGAAACAAAAATTAGAATTGACAGTGTTACTAAAAACTTGCTAAGGAATTCGAGTTCTATCTACATGCTTAACACAGGTCACAGGTAACTTCCTTATAACTGAAATTGTCTGTTACAGATCTCTTCCACAGTGTATGGAAAAATACTTAGTTATTTTGTCTGGGTTTTTTTGTTTCATTGTTTTAAGGTTTTCTTCATTGCTTAGAGATGCCTTTTACTGACATTTAACTGTATTTAGGAAAAAAATACATCAACTGAGGATCCCACATAGTAACATACCATCATATTTTCTACTGGCTGTGATATACCAGTCTGCCTGGGGAGGGCCACAGAAATACAGGGAAGACAGGTCTACTCCTAGCTGAGGTCAAGCAAAAAGAAGTTGTTTTGCATATGTATTATTTTGTTTTAGAACATGTGAAGGTGTTAAATAAAGGAGAAGTGCATAGCAGGTACTAGTTTTGCATTGTGATAAACTGCATATCCTTGAAGCGTCTTAGTTTTTTCCTTGCTTTCTCATGTGACAGTTAAAATATATTATGCTGGAAATAAGATGATGTGCCACTTCTTGCAGTTCAAAAGTAATATATTTTATGAATACACTGAAAAATCATTGGTGATTTGTATCGCACATTTAAAACTAAGGATTTCAAAATTACAGTTTAAACCTTAGCACCCAATTATTATTTTTTTTTTAAATGTGCTGTAAGCTCCTACGTCCTTTGTTATTGTCTCTTCATCAGTGCACTGGTTCTGAAAGATTTACATATGATAATCTCATGGCAGTCTTTAATGTGGCTTTTCAAAATTACATGTGCAAAACATGATTAAACCAGCATAAGAATTGTTCTGCTTATTTTAACAGTTAATATTAAAAGGCTGGATTTATACTTACTATAATTACATTTTTAACTGATTTTTAAATTGTTGTTTCTGCCTGGACACTGGAATACATTCCTGTCCTTTCTAAGAAGCTCTGGGCTTTTGATTGGACAAAACCCATTCACTAGTTTTTCTGGGACTTCTTGAGGGGAGTCTTTGTAGTAGGTTGAAAAACTTTTGAGTATCAGTTTCTGTCAACTTTTTTGTCTTTCGACTTGTCAAGCAAAAATGCATTAAATTAAGTGGGGAATTGTCCATGCCCCATTAAGATTTCTCTTCCTCTTCACAAACAGCTGCTGAAATACAAAGAATACTACATCAGCTTGGAACACCACAAGACACGCCTGAGTTGAGGCAACAGCTGTGAGTACTTCACATGAAAAGGTTTAATTTCATTGCATTGTAAACAGTCTCCTGGTAGGTGTTGAGGTGGGCTTTTTGTTAAACAGAGTGCTTGATCTCTCCGAGAAAGGCAAGGATAGAGAAATACTTGAAACTTAAATGTTGAGATGGGCCTTTTAAAATTAATCTTGAATAGTCTGTAAACTAGAGTCAGCTGTTTTGCCTAAGTAGGTTGCCTGCAGTATCAATACATGTATAAAACCTATTCTGTATGTCAGCCAACGGAAAGTGGGAGGACAATATCGCTGTTTAAAAAATAAATATCTGTGCTCTTCACTCCAGTCAACTCTTCAAATCTGTCTTAAGTTTCACAAGGTAATTAATATACTGGGGGGCTTTTGTGAGATCTAATAGCTGGGGAGAGAAGAGAATGTCTTTTTAGTGATGAAAGCTACAGTAAGGGATAATACTATAAAATAAACATGTACCAGAAATACTAAGATAGCAGAAGTGAAATAAGGCTCCAAGGCAGATGCTGTGCTGTAGCTCAATCACCTGAAGGTGGAATTTTATTAGTATGCCAGTAACAGAAACGGCTCTCCCCTTCTCTTCATGGTCTAATGAACTGGTACAATTTTTTCCATTAAACTCCTTTACCACATTAATCTCAGGATCATAAATGCATGTAAGTGATGTATTGTGCTAATAACCCTGTGGGTGACACAGTAGGCAGTTTTCAGCATGGTTAATGCTGAACTGTGGCCACTGAATAGTAGTAGGAGGTGTGTTTTGGACCAAAGGCATCCCATTCATTTTGTGTGAACAGCCATATTGCTTTGTAATAGCCTAAGTTCAGGGCACATAACATTAGTCAGGTACAATCCACCTACTGGAGACTGAATAGGTGAAGATCAACATGCACAGTTTATGCAATAACCAGATAGAATCTAGGCATAAATTCACAACTGAACAGGACAGAAACTATTGTGAAGGACATATTGCTGTCTCTTTGTGGAAGTAACATTTATAGTAAGCTTCCTTGAGGTTTTTATCTGTCCATTTTTCACTTGCCTGAACATTTGGCCTCTCATTTCCTGTTGGTACTTACCTGAAGAGTTATTTGGTTATTTTAATATTTAGGTTGATTGTTTGCTAATAGCTTTTCAGATAAAAGCTTTTTATATACACTGGGGAGGAGGATGCAAAAGCAGATAAAGAATTTGCGTTGCTCCAGGAAATAAATACGAAGATTGATAAAGAATTGTGTGATAACATCAAAAGCAAAGAGAAAAAAAAAATACAAACCAACAAAAAAACCCCAAAAAGGCAATGCTGTTGAAGACAGGCTTCTTTTTAACCACCGTTAAAATTGTTAGCAAGTAGTGAAGTTTTCAGCTAAGTTCACAGCTGTTTTATCATGGGAGAATATAGATCTCTCTTGTTAAGCTTTCATGGTGTTTCCTGTAGTTAGTCTAATTTGGAAATGACCAGGTGTTTCCAACTACTTATAGCCTTAAAAGGACCATGAAAGCATGTTTTGAAAAGTGAGTAATGATGCTGCCACGCTGAGGAACACACCTTCTTCAGCATCT
>JBCJKH010082094.1:0-15792 GCA_039877255.1 Loriculus beryllinus
CGGGGATGTACCCATAGATCCAGATGAAGTGGAATGTACATGACCCATGTGGTGAAAATTTACATGGAATGCACCGTCATCATATACCCATTCACTGGCAACTATAACCTGGAATGACATAGTACCACTAACAGTGGATGAAATGATTCATAAACTCCAAAAGTTCGAAGAAAATCTCACCCCTTCCATCATTTCAGCCATGGAAAAACTGTCCCAGGAGTTCAAACAATTGAGAGACAATCTATCTGATCCATTCAGCTCCTCACGTGTAACAACACACGTCTCAGCAATTAACAAAAGGTGTCCTACTGCTCGAAAGAGAAGATATACGAGGTACACGCCACGGGCCACCCTATGGTTTTACCTGAGGGATCACGGAGAAGACATGAGGAAGTGGGATGGAAAACCTGTCTCAGCTATGGAGGAACGGGTGCGTGAATTGAAGAAGAGAACAAAGGTCAAGGCTGATCCCATGAAAGCTGTGGCTTCAGTCTCTGGTGAGCAGGTTCCCAGATGGAGAGGAAGAACTGATTTTTCTTCAGCTCATGTAATAAAGAAGGTCCCTTTCTACAAGACCTAAGTGACCAATGTGATGACTATTAGAGGAGTCCTGCCTCCAGCCAGGTGTATGTAGGGTACAATCAAATTTTCTGGGCTGTGAGGATCAGATGGCCAGGCACATCAGTCCCACAAAAGTATAAGGCTCTAGTAGATACCGGTGCAAAGCGTACCCTGATGCCATCAATCTGTCAAGGGGTGGAACCCATTTATATTTCTGGAGTGACAGGAGAATGCCAAGAGTCAACTGTACTAGAGGCTGAAATCAGCCTGACTGGGAGGAAGTGGCAAAAGCACCCCATTGTGACTGGTCCGGAGGCTCCATACGTCCTTGGAATAGACTACTTCAGGAGAGGGGACTTTAAAGACCCAAAAGGGTATTGATGGGCTCTTGGTATTGCTGCTTTGGAGCCTGAGGAAATTGAGCAGCTGTCCACCTTGCCTGGTCTCTCAGAGGATCTTTCTGTTGTGGGGTTGCTGAAGCTCGAAGAACAACAAGTGCCAAATGCGACCACAACAGTGCACCAGCGGCAATATCGCACCAACCGAGACTCCCTGATTCCCATCCATAAGCTGATCTGTAGACTGGAGAGTCAAGGAGTCATCAGTAGGACCTGCTCACCCTTTAATAGCCCCATATGGCCAGTGCAAAAGTCTAACAGAGAGTGGAGACTAACAGTAGACTATCGTAGCCTGAATGAAGTCATGCCACCCTTGAGTGCTGCCATACTGGGCGTGCTAGAACTTCATTATGAACTGGAGTCAAAGGCAGCCAAGTGGGATGCCACTATTGATATTGCCAATGCTTTTTTCTCAATTCCTTTGGCAGCAGAGTGCAGGCCACAGTTCAGTTTTACTTGGAGGGGTGTCCAGTATGCTTGGAAACGCCTGCCCCAGGGGTGGAAACACAGCCCTGCCATCTACCATGGACTGCTCCGGCCTGCACTGGAACAGGGGCAAGCTCCAGAACACCTGCAATACACTGATGACATTATTGTGTGGGGTGATACAGCAGAAAAAGTTTTTGAGAAAGGAAGGAAAATAATCCAAATCCTGCTGAAAGCCGGTTTTGCCATAAAACAAAGGTCAAGGGACCTGCACAGGAGATTCAATTTTTGGGAATAAATGGCAAGATGGACATTGCCATATCCCCACAGATGTGATTACCAAGATAACAGCACTGTCTCCACCAACTAATAAGAAAGAATTACAAGCTTTCTTGGGTGTTGTGGGGTTCAGGAGAATGCACATCTCAAATTACAGTTACACTGTAAGCCCTCTCTATCATATAAAAAATGATGTAAAAAATGGTCAGATGTAAAAAACGTACTCTACACCACAGCCGGGGAGAATGGTCCTACCTGAAGCCTCTGGCAGAAAACTCCAGAGGAGACTCAAGGTCGACCCTTTGGCTTTTGGAGTCGGGGGTAAAGGGATCTGAGGCCAGATATACCCCAGATGAAAAAGAGATACTGGCAGCCAGTGAAGGGGTTTGAGCTGCTTCAGAAGTGATTGGCACTGAAGCACAGCTCCTTCTGGCACCCCGGTTGCCCGTGCTGGGCTGGATGTTCAAAAGCAGGGTCTCCTCTACACATCACGCAATCGATGCTACATGGAGTAAGTGGGCTGCAGTAATTATACAATGATCTCAAACAGGAAATCCCAGGCATACAGGAATTCTAGAAGTCATCATGGACTGGCCAGAAGGCAAAGATTTTGGAATGTCACCAGAGGAGGAGGTGATGCGTGCTGAAGAGGCCCCACCATACAATAAACGGTCAGAAAATGAAAAGCAATATGCCTTGTTTACTGATGGGTCCTGTCGTATTGTGGGAAAGCATCAGAGATGGAAGGCAGCTGTATGGAGTCCCCGACTACAAGTTGCAGAAACTGCTGCAGGAGGGGGTGAATCGAGTCAGTTTGCAGAGGTGAAAGCCATCCAGCTGGCCTTGGACATTGCTGAACGAGAAAAGGGGCCAGTACTTTATCTCTACATTAACTCATGAATGGTGGCAAATCCCCTGTGGTGGTGGTTGCAGCAATGGAAGCAGAGCAACTGGCAACGCTGAGTTAAACCCATCTGGGCTACTACACTGTGACAAGATATCTCTGGTTGGGTGCAGAACCTGGTGGTGAAGGTATGCCGTGCAGATGTTCATGTCCCCAAGAGTCGGGCCACTGAGGAACACCAGAACAACCAAAAAGTGGATAAAGCTACTGAGATTGAAGTGGCTCGGATGGACTTAGATTGGCAACATAAAGGTGAATTATTTTTGGCCCGGTGGGCCATCAGGGCAGAGATGCAACATACAGATGGGCTCATGATGGAGGGGTGGACTTAACAATGGACACTATTGCCCAGGTTATTCACGACTGCGAAAAATGTGGTGCAATTAAGTGCCCAGTCAGAACTTTTACATACTGTAGAAGCGGATAAAGTTCCTGTGGTGCACATAAAGAATTTGCTGGGGAAGACAGTCTGGGTTATTCCTGCTTCAGGTGAAGGCAGGCCTACTCGTGGGATTTCAGGCTTTAGCTCTTGGTGGGTGATGCGGGAAGATAGGGTATTCCGATGTATGCCTCAAGGGGATTTGATTTTAGGGGAAAACAGCCAATGAGCTCAATTGTGAGCTGTTGCCTGCTATGTAGCACTTTTATAGCCCACCAACTAGATGTCTTCAGGTCACCAGCGAATGGCCCTGACTCCCCTTCAGCTATCATCCCAACAAAGAATGAACTTTGATGAAACCAGACGAGTTCTGCAGTAAAGGAACGATCAGCATCAGCAGGCAACGGTCCAACACTGCACACCGTCTCTCCTGCTCTGAAAAACTGTTACAAGAGATGGAGCCCGACGACATGGCCCAAATGGACTCAACAGCTTTATAGGGATTGGTCCATGCACTAAGGAATGATCTCTCCCTCTCTCTGTGTGGATATATATATATATATATGTATATATATGAGATAAGAGTGATGGTGTATTGAAAATGTGGGATCTGAACATGACGTGAATGGTATGGAATAAGGGGTGGATACTGTCCTGGGTTCAGCAGTAGCAGTCATTTTTCTCCTTAGTAGCTGGTGGAGTGCTCTGTTTTTGACTTTCAGGCTGGGAACAGTACTGACAACACCAATGTTTTTAGTTGCTGCTTAGCAATGCTTACTCTGACCAAGGACTTTGTGAGTCTCATGCTTTGCCAGGGAGGAGGGGAAGCCAGGAGGAATCAGAGACAGGACACCTGACCCAAACTAGCCAAAGAGGTATTCCATACCACAGCACATCATGCCCACTATATAAACTGGGGGCAGTTACCCGGAAGGGTTAGATCACTGCTTGGGTCGGTCTGGGTATCGGTTGGTGGGTGGTGAGCGATTGTATTCTCTTCCCTTGTTATTTCCCTTATTATTATTATTGGTTGTAGCAGCAGTGATTTGTGTTGTACCTTAGTTACCGGCCTGTTCTTATCTCAACCTGTGGGAGTTACATTCTTTCAATTCTCCTCCCCGTCCCTCCTGGAGTGGGGGAGAGGAAAGGAGCGGGAGTGAGTGAGCAAGCTTCGTGGCCGATTGGGCTTAAACCACAACACTGATTTTGACTACAAATAAAAAACCTGAAACTCATTATGCAAAAGGGGCTGCTTTGCTGTTTTTATCTCCCAGACAATGCAGCGATGCCTATTTTGATGATTGCAAGCTTTACTTGTGGGTGCTAAAGCTGTTTATATGAACCTTGTCTGTGAATTGATGCAGAGTCAGGATAAGTGCTCAGAAGAATGCTGTCTAGAAGACATAAAGGTATCCTAATATTAAACTGATGTGAAAATTTTTTGATGTACAGCCAGATTGAAACCACAGAAAGGTATTACAGTATCCTCAACCATAAAAGTGAGGAAAGGTCACTTGTGTTAATATATTAATAAATCCCACATAACTTTTGAAGTTTGGTAGCAAAGTTTATCGCTTAAATTTTTTTTAAATTAAAAATTTTTTTGAAAACCAAAAAAAATGGTAGAAGTTAGCCATGAATTTAACACATAGTTTTACAAAATTCATGACAATACTTATTATAGCATAAAAAAAATATTTTCCTGTAAAAATCAAAGGTATTCTGTGAAATGGAGATGTTTTGTTTGCAGGTTCCAGCTCCACTTTTCAGACTAGCAGTAATAAATTTAGACAAGGAATTTGGACATGATATGGAGCTGGTTCAAATAAATACAGTATGTGCAGAATTTGCGTATGTTCAAGGGCAAAGTATTGCAGGGCAGTGCATCCCTATCAGGAGGTGAATTTTATTTATTCCTTAAGCAATGAGATCATGACTTCTGGGAATTAATCCATTCATTTTGTTATTGTCTGTTCAATTTCATTTGCTTTCTTTTTTCATAATTACCTCAAAATTTCTACATAATTTTAAGTAGTCTTGCCAGCTCCCTTCCCCTTACTTATCTGCACATACTTTGTTAGGATACATTTTGCATACTTTGGGGAAGATGAATGGAGTTAACAGACAGGGTACAGAGCTGCCTTTGTATACATTTGCATTGCTTTGGTTTGAGATCAGAGCAGGAACAAAATTTACTGAGTCATTCTTTAGTCTTGGCTTTTGCTTAGCTCTCAATGGTGCTCTTCACTGATCAGAGTAGAATTCATCTTGCTTTTCTGAGGATATCTGTACTGTAGGCATGTAGACCTAAGCAAGTGTCTGTACCCCTGATGTATACAGTTGATGACTTTAGACGAATTCATAGATGTCATTCATCTGACTTATTTTAACGTCTAGTTTAGCTTGAAATTGCTCTCTAAAAGTGCCTAATAGCTTTCTTACTCTAAAGGGACTTTAGATGACTAATTAGGATACTGCAGAGATCTAACTTGTTGGAATGAAATCCCATCTTTTGGCCCTGGACAGAAAATCACCGATTTTTCATAATGAAAAATTATAATTAAAAAAGGTGTAATAAACATTTGTCACAATCCACAGCTTCCTTTCATGTCATTTACAGTTGTGGATCCTTAACATCTGTGTAATAGTTAACATTTTTAAGGTGCTTAAAGTCTTAAACTCTGTTTATTCATGGGGAATGGGGTTAATAATACTGTAAAGATAAAAGAAAAACTGTTCTTACTAGTTATAACTGTAAAATACATTAAACTGGGGATCACCTTGGTCTGCCAGAAAAAGACCTCATGTTTTCTTCTAATATTGGGAAATTTGTACTGAATACATGAGTACTCAAAACCAGTACTACGTCAAAGGCCTCAAGTTTGCTATGCAGACTTGTTCAGGTTAATGGTTACTGCAGAATGTGTGGTATGTTCTATAAGGGGTCAGTAATAATTATAAAAGTTCCCTGTGTGTCTGTACTTTATATCCAAATCAGGTATTACATTACAAAAGCTATTGATCTTTCACCAAGTGGCATTTTTATTTTCTGTACAAAACTCTAAGTAAGCTTGATCTTTGAAAATGCTTACTCTTAAACCCCGTTTTTTCTTTGCTTACTAATTCAAGTGATTCTCAGAAGAGTAAATACACTTTTCTTTTACGTAACAAAAATCTTCAGATAGTGACAATCCTCAGATAATTTCTAGATACAGAAGAGTAAAACTGTCTTTTCAGCATATTTGTAACCTCTTCAATATTGAGCTATCTTATATTTTATTCCTCAAATTACATTTTGGTTTTTTTTGGTTTGGGGTTTTTTGGTACAGCATACAGTGCGCTGTTATTCTCTAGTCTAAATAATAATAATAGTAATAATAATAATAATAATAATAATAAATATTTAGCATATTCTTTTAGTAATATCAGTCTTTGCAGGGCGACTTTGATTTTTCCCTGGGGTAGCCACCTAGCTCCTTTGGCACAGTGATAGATGTACAATGAAGAGGTCTTTCGCAAAGGAAATCAGGAAGTCACGCCACAATACGAGTATTCAAGCAGATTGGGAAGCCAACATCTTCATCATTAATATTGTTGCCAAACACAGGGGTGTCCAGCTATGCTGCATACGTTTTTCAAATGTTCCAGCTTAGCAGCTACTCGGCACATTTCCTTCAAACACAGATGAGTTGGTAAGCAAGTTAGCATTTGGCCTCTTGCCTTCCCCCCACACAAAGAGCTTTATATTTCAAGTGTTAAAGCTTTAAAATGGACTCAAAATAGATTATTTTTCATTTTGGATGGTAGGTGACAGCACGCAACTCTGCCTTTTCTTTCCTTTCCTTTTTTAGTCTTCCTTTTTAGTTCTTCATGCTGAAAGAAAGTTATAATGCAACACATTTTTTTTGGAAGACTAAGCACACATGTACTGTGCCAGGTCCTATCTACTGCAGCCTTCAGCATGTTCCAAGGAAAGCATTTGAAGTATTTTAACTCTGCTGTACACCACATAACTCAGCCTCTTAACTTCTTAGACTGAGTAGTACTACTATAGAGGGAGTAAAAACAATACATTTTTAATTCTTTTGATAAACCAGTGGAGCAGTGTCATTGATGTTATTTATTGTATATGGTTTCAAGCTAAGATTACTTCAAGAAGGCATATCATTAGGGGTGTCAGTGTTTCTTCATGCAGGAAATATTCCCAGCCAGTTGCTTTTATGCTGATGAAAGAGGATTTCAGTCCTGTTGGAGTCATTTGCTGTTCCTTCCAAGAACAGAATTTGGAAAATTTCACTTGTATAAAATTAAAGTTATTTCTGAGTTAAATTATCCTGTGTGATTTCTTGTTCTCATGGAAAAAAGAAAAAAAAAAAAGAAGTTCAAAAATGACTGTAAAAAAAAAAAAAAAGCAAGTGGGTATTTTGAAAACTTGAGAGAAAGCATTGCTTATAGCTTATGGCATTTTCTCAAACTTCCTGTGACTTCCCATCACTGAATGCTGCTTCCTTTAAACTCCTTTGGCCTGGAGAAACACTGTGTTCATAGTAATATGCTCACTCTTTCTTCTCCCTTTTTATTCCGTGCTATTGATTGATTTTCAGTTTATAGAATATACCTTAGGAATGTGGATGCAAGGCAGCATTAAATTTTTCCAAAGCAGGGATGATGTAATAGAAAATGATTACTGGTTGTAATCTTGTAAAGTGAAGAGGAAAGATGATCTGCTGTTGTCTTGTGCTTTGGTGTTTCCGTAAAGATAATATACCTTTGTATATTTCTCCTGCATTTGCTGGTTATTTATAGACTATTATAAAACTGGTAGGACTGATGGAATGGCTATTCTTATACCTTGAACTGTGCATTTCCATGCCACAATGTGGGGGTTCTTTTAAAGTGTATTAGGAAGAAAATATAGATATTTATTTTAAATGCTATTGTATCTCAGAATGATTTAGCCCATCACTGCAGAACCCACCTGTAAGAAAGACTTCTTTTAGAGAGGAGAATTAGAGGGAAAAAGAAATTTTATCTCACAGGTACACAGGTAATTTGACTACATTTTAAAAAATCCATACAGAGAAAAAGTAAGTTTGAGTGTTCATTTAGTATATTAAGAACACAGTTAAGTCCTGTATTTAGACAACTACTGTAGACAATTTGTAGAAGAAATGAAAATCTTTCAGCAACACCTTTCTTTTAGTAAACCTTTGGTATTTTTTTGTTTCATATTTTATAAGGGAACTCAGGGAGCTAAGGCAAAATTTGTGTGTATGTGGATGGGTTTTTTCCTTGTTTATTTCTGTCTTTAATGTGAACACACCTGTACTTCACCTTCTTTGTGCATGGTTTCTTCAGCTGGATGGGCTCACTGAAGAAGTAGTCCTGGTGCCATCAGTGTCTCCTGATACCACTTTGTATCGTTAGTTATGGTTCTGTTCTTACCAGGTGTAATGATTTATTAAATGAATTACTGTTTGGAAGATAGCTATATTTGTTTCCTTAATGTTTAAGACAATTTGCTTTCCTTCTTTGAGAGGCTTGAGTAAGATGTCTGCTTCTGAAGAGGATAATCATTCTCTTTAACTACTGCTTCCTGCCTTTGATATGTGAAGGATTTAATCTTTTCTAGAGACAGATCCTTACCTTGTGAAAATCATACCTGTTCTGTTGAAGCAAACAAACTTCAAGCATGTGTTCAAACCAAACCATCAACTTCAGTGCTACTTCAACCACAATTCAGCTATGGCATAGTGTATACATGGAGGGAAGGGTGTGTATAATGCTTATGGTTTCATACCTTGACTTTTTTGAGATATACTCTTTTGGTTGACACTAAGCTCTGTGTGAAATGCATTCTTAAATCTGGTCATGAACATTTTAAGCTATTTTTTCTTGAATGACCTCTAATTCAGTCTAACTCTCTTTCTTTTCCTGTAGGTGTTCGGAAGTATAAAAAAGTAGTTCCAGGTAGAATAACGCAGGTCAGAACAGCTGCAAATTGTTGCTTGTTGGTAGTTTCAAGTAGCATGTTAGAAATCTTTTTGACTAGTTCAACACTAAAGCAGGTTACCCTGAGGAGACCTGTCCTTGGAGGTGTTCAATACTTTGCTAGAGACAGCCATAGCTCATTTCATCTAGTGTTGGCAATAGTCCTCTTTTAAGCTGGAGGTTGGAACAGAGACCTCTAGAAAGAAGGTTGTTGGAGAGGGATATCAAGCAACAGTTCTGCAAGCCTGCACATTTCCATGTAAAATTTCAAGACAATTTTGTCATAGAGAAGCTCGGTGTATTTGGTTACCCACCTAGAGTTAATTGTTTCAGTATTACCTGACAGTAGCCAATTACTAATTTATCACTGGTAAACAAAGGCATAAATGATTATGAAATGTAAACCATATTGCATAAAAAGTTAGCATTTTAAATCACATGAAGGAGTTATCTCTTAACATGTGAAAAAATTACACCCAAATTAGATTCCTTTCTATAATGTATGTTAAAATTACACAAGAAATTCTAGGACTGCCATTTCTAGAATGTATTATGTGAGAAGGACACTGTGCTATGCAGAAGCTCAGATTAGATGATTGAGGTGGTGTCTTTTGTCTTTAAAAGTGTGGCTGAATTAATAGAGACAAAACAGATGTCTCTTATATTAAGTGAGGGTTGAGGTTATGGCATATATAATGAAAATTATTTTTAAAGGATGCAAAATCAATCTAGACTTACTTAATGTCTTGATGGAATAGATTAACTGAAAATTTTTACTGATCTGAAATGTCAGCTCCACAAAATATAGTCAAGATGCCAGAAGTATGCATAGGAGAACTGAAAAATGCCCAAGTAAGACAGTTTCTGTCCTAATGAGTAAAAATACAGTAGAGATGATTGACTGGGTAAAGAATAAAAGAAAGAAAGAATATCCAGGTATGTTCCTGCACAGGTAGTGTTTACAACTAAATTGAATATGTTGACTCTCAACAAGATCTCATAACTGATGGATTGGTCTGTCATAGAAGAGTGACCTGAAAGGCAGAGAATAGAGGAAGAAACTGTATTTGAAGTGCTGATTTTTTATTTTTATTTTTTTCTCATTTGAGAAACTGCTAAGGCCAAGTGCTGGTTGTAGCCTCCCTTAAAATAATGCTCTTTTGTTTTCTAGTAGATTAAATAACTGCAGTTTCATCAGTTGTAGGCAGCCTACTCATGTGCCTCAGTTTAAATGTACACCTTGGTCAGGGCAAGAGTGCTCAGCACGTTTCCTATCTCAGCACTTGTCACTATCTGTCATAGGTGAGCAGTGTAAAAGCAGATATTTAAAATAAGAATTGACATCTCCCTCCGGGAAATTTAACTCGCAAGACTACTAACCAACCTGTGGTTTATATTTCTGCATCTTAACTTGGTCAATGCACATTTAATTTTGAAAGGTTACTTCAAGGTTATGTCTGGGGCACTTTATAATTTCTTTTGTGGAATGCAGTTCTTGTTGGAACAAGTACATGATGTACTTCTATTCTTTTGTCAGAGAGCAGAAAGACAAACACGAATGATGGACTCGGTCCAGTATGCAGAATTCTGTGAGAGTCGGCAGTTGAGTTTTTGTAAGTATTATAATGGCTGTCCTGTATTAAGATGTTTGATTATTATTTCATCTAATAGAGAACACAGCAGAACCTCATGTTTTTTGAAAGCACTTTTGTTTCATCCGCAGTCATAGCACTTTAAATTCGTTGTCTGCAAAACTCCTGGGAACAGTTAATTTAGCATAGTTGAGTCTGCCAGGCAGAGTGTTTTATTTGAATATTTACCAAGCTTTCTATAATGCTCAAATGCTGCACTGGTGGGGAAGACTGCGAAGATCGAACTGGTAAAGAGTTAATGGATTAAAACAACCATACTTGTCTGAAGTCTGTCACAGTGGTGTTATAGTCAGCATATTAGCAAAGTTTCATGGTTGCAGGTTTTCCGGAATGCATCTAAAATTAGAGAAGAGCAGCAAATTTTGCTTTTATTTCCCTGTCCACAGAGACACAAAGAACTTTAGTACTAAAGAGTCTTTTCTATTTTAAGCTGTAAGCTCCTGCTGTGGAATTTGTTCAACATTAGCCAAATTCATCAGTATACGCCATTCCAACACTAATAACATGATGACAGAATTAGGGCTTTACTAGCACTGAAAACCAACTTACTAGAAGTACTTGTGGGCCACAACTATAATGAGCTGTAAATTAATGGGCTTGATCATGTAGCAAAACATCATTACAGAAGCGGTTAAGTGATGACTAAGGTTTTAGGTCAAATGTCAGAGAAAATGAGGAGAAGGAGCCAGTAAAAATCATGACAAAACAGCACATGATCCTACAACACAGACTTCAACACAATGGTGTCTTTAAATGAGAGACCTTATCTTGTTCTTCTTTTTGAACTCAAAGAGTGACTAATTTATGGCAAATAAGCGACACATTTGAGATACTGTTCTGTATCAGCAAATGTCAGCAAATGTAGGAAAACATGTTTTGTAAGCATTTCTTTTCCTAACTCAGTATGGTTTGTAAGCTCAGCTATAATATGACATCACACATCTGTGAGCCGTTAGATAAATGATACTTCAGATTAGGGTGACTACAGGAAATGAGAGGTTTGTGATAAAATAAGTTTTAAAACCTAAAAAATTATCGTCTGGATTCAGAACAAATAGAAATCTTAAATCTGAAAAATAAAATTGAATGTTGCAGTCCAGGTGACTGTCATCTATAAAAATATCTTAATGGTATTTTCACAATGTTTTTAAATGACCATTTCTATACAGTTCTTTTTCACTGACATTTGATGTCATAAAAACATAAGAGAATTTACAGGGCTTAGAAAATAATAGCAAGAGGGACTTATGCACAAATTCAATTGCATAATATGAACTCATCTAGATGGAAAACAGTAAAGGCCATACAGAATATTCAAAACTAGTACAAAAGCTGGTTTTACTTAGTTTCTTAGATTTTAGTAAAAAAAATTAATGTATTGCTATGTTTACAGTAATAAACCCTTTTTACTGTAATATAAACCCATGAAAACTGTGTCACAAAAGAATAAACCTGTAAGGAACTTGAGGAAGCCTGTTTTAACAATCTATATTAATAATTGCAGCTGCCCGTATTTCTGTCCACCTTTAAAGACAGGCAAAAGAAATGGCCCATCAGAGGATCAAGTACTACAGGATTACAGATCTAAATTGTAGGAAGCATTCTGTGGCCCTGCTGTCACCTGCATGCTTCTCTTCCTTTGGTTTTTGTTTTGGGTTTTTTTTTTCTGTCTTTAGTGACCTGATGTAGCCTTCCATTCCCTCCTGCAAAAATAACCACTCTTTACGTGTGTTTTCAGTTTAGTACCTAACTTGTTTTTAGCTTTTTAGTCCTTGTTGAAGACTGTATTTCAAAAAGCTCTTTCAAATGATTCTTCCACGTTTTATCTACTCTATTTGGCTTGTCCTGCCTTCACAAACAACACGCATTAAGACTTCTATATTACTAGCTCCTTTCTGTCTAAATCTCTACAGATTTCTGTGATCAGCTTGTCCACCACTGACCTAAGTAGGATCATCCTTTTTTTACTCCTTTAACTCTCTTAGCAAATGTCATGGTTCTTTGTCTCATATTATTCTCTGTACCTTTTCCTAAGTTATCTCATCCATTAGCAGTGGGAAGTTCTATAATGTTAATTTTCATATATACATCTATCCTTATTTCTTATATCTAAGGCAGATTTTAAAAGCACTTCTCTACAAATCATATTGGCTGGCTTGTCAACACCTTATCCCTGTACAATTGACACAAGGACTTCCTAGTTCTTCTGGCCTTCTCCATTATTATTCACTATTGTATCATTTTATCCAGACTCAGATTTTTTGTTGATTTATTCTAGTGATTTTTTTTATTCATCAAAGATGTGATGCAATTGTTTTAGGTTTCTCCTGTCTGCAGTCTTTTGAGGTAGATCGTCCTTTGTTCTGAAATCTCCTGTATTTTTCTCCATCCTGCTTATGGGTCACCAAAATGTTTTGGTACTGTGTTCTTCACTACTAGTTCCATTTTGGTAATTCACATTAACACTCCTGTTTTCACATTTGTGTTATTTTCTGTGACCTGCAAGAATGCATTCTTTTGACCTTCCTGTTGTTAATTTTTCCTTCTCCCCTTATGATTTTGACTGATAGCAAAGAAAGCATCCAAGTTTCGTGACTGGTTGGACTGTAGCAGTATGGAAATAAAGCCAAATGCAGTTGCAATGGAGATTTTGGCATATTTAGCATATGAGACTGTGGCACAGGTAAGAGAGTATACTGATTGAGCAAACAAAATTAGTTACTCTTGGGTGTACTTCAGCCTCAGGTGATTGTGTTGTAAGCCCCTTAGAAACATGTAGTCACTACTTAAGCTAACCAAGGAAACTAGATTCCTGTCTTTCAATTTACAGTGTGACAGAGGCATACTCCACTGAATTCATCCGATACACAAATAGAAGTGTTTTATAATGGTTACAGGGGAGAGTGGAGTCCAGCACGAACTTTATTCAAGTCCAAACTGAAACCACATAGTTTGCTATGTGACCTTTGGCAGTGTTCTGAGGCTCATTCAACCCCATTGCACAATTGGATTAAAAAGAAGGATATCCTGGAAAACAAATTTTACCTTAGTGCCAAGCTAAGCCCTCTTGGGTAGATAGATTACTCCATATATTTACAAAAGTGGAACAGAAATGTTTCTTAGGGTGATATATCTCTGAAAAGTTTGTTTTCAACTGAGAATAATTGGCCTCAACTCACAACTCCCTCTCACTTCTTTGTTACCATGGCATTTATATTAAGTACTGTGTCAGCAAACCTGTTCTTGCCCCTCCAGTTGGTGGACTTGGCCCTTCTGGTTAAGCAGGACATGGCTCCCAAAGCTGGTGACCCGTTCAGTCATGCCATATCTGCTACCTTCATACAGTATCACAATTCTGCTGAGGTAAATCTTGCTTTTTCACATATTAATACATTTTACTTTTTAATTTTACATGTATTTGGTAATGTTTTACTTTCAAAATAGTTGTTCTTGAATCTAGTGTTGATAAAGACTTCTGTTACACAGTTTGTGAACATCCTTGGAAGTGTTCAAGGCCAGGTTGGATGTGACTTTGAGCAACTTGGTCCCTTCCAACCTGAACCATTCTAAAGTTATGGATTTTGAAAGAAAGACATTAAATTATGGCTCCAAATGTTAAATTCTTAGCAGCATCTTTATATTTAGATATAAATCCTCTTTTCTTGGGTGGAAATTCCTTCTCTGTATTGATGGTGCTCTCTGTTGTAGCTTTGGAGATTAAAGTTTTCAACAGTGACAAGTGCAGTAAGTGCTGCATTGCATGCATTGCTACAATACATGTATTATAGTAACCTCTAGAATGAGCAAAGTGAATTCTGTGTTACATCTCTTCCAAGTGTAAATCTAAGTAGGCAGTAAGTTGGGTTTGGCTGGTTGGTTGGGGTTTTTTTTGTGATTTAATTTTATAAAGACCGTTTGACATCTTGCTTTTATAGCCACATCTCTTAGGGCAATCTACAAGTGTGAAGACAAGTCTTGACTCTCCTGAAAATACACCACCTCCTACACCCACACCCCCAGCATCAGCAGGACAGCAATACCTTGGAAAAACTCCATCAGGAGCTCTGGGAAATGGTGGAATTGGACAGGACTCTACCAAATCCAAACAAAGGAAAAGAAAAAAGGTATTTGGTGCACAAGTCTGGGAAAAAAAAAATAGAATAAGAAATTAATAAATCTTCAAGAAGCAACATGTCTCATTTTAAAAACTAATTTTAAGCTCTATCACATATTGACTATCAGTGTTATTCTCAAGCCAGATGTGTGGTTTGGTGGTTTTTCCATCAAGACTAAGCTAAAGCTTCTTGATAATGCTGGCAAAATGAATTTTGTTGAGGTAGCAACTGCTGCTTCTGAGATGAGCTGCTCATTTACAGCTGCAGTGGTAGACACGACCCCGAATAATCACCCCTTCCCTGACAGTAGCAGCTAGCATAGGTTTTGGGGGTCAAAACATAAGCAAAGTAGGCAAAGAGATTGTTGAGATTTTCCTGCTCCGAGCAGGCTTAGGTGTCTGCCTTCTTTGTCTGTAACAGCTTTGCTTTACCTGCTTTATTTTTCTGCCAGTTGGTTGCGTTCAATCTAAATATTTGTTTACTTTGCATAAAATATGGATGTCTCATATTCAGAATGTGAAATGCAAATACTGTAATTCCTGTCTTCTGTTGTAGAGCCTTGGTAGTCTATCTGAGAGGGATATACGTACCTTAGAACCACAAGGGAAATACAATTGGTTGAATAACCTGGGTTGGAAGATCTCTGTTAGTTACTTCGTGGTTTCTTGCAAAAGTATCATAGAATAATAGAATCATGGAATGGTTTGGGTTGGAAAGGACGTTGAGATCATCTAGTTCCAACCCCCCTGCCATGAGCAGGGACACCTCACCCCAGACCCTGTTGCCCATGGCTCTATCCAGCCTGGCCTTGAGCACTGCCAGGGATGGAACATTTACCACTACTTTAGGCAACCTGTTCCAGTGCCTCAACACCCTCACAATAAAGAACTTCTTCCTTGTATCTAATCTGAACTTCCCCTGTTAAGCATAAACCCATTACCCATTATCTTATCACTACAGTCCCTGATGAGAAGTCTCTCTCCAGCATCCTTGTAGGCCCCATTTAGATGCTGGAAGGCTGCTATGAGGTCTCCACGCAGCCTTCTCTTCTCCAGGCTAAACAGTCCCAACTTTCTCAGCCTGTCTT
>JBCJKH010082095.1:0-10597 GCA_039877255.1 Loriculus beryllinus
TTCTCAGGCTGAAAGTCAAAAGCACAGCACTGCATCAGCTACTAAGAAGGAGAAAAAATGACTGCTACTGCTGAACTCAGGACAGGCAGTTACCTGGAAGGCTTAGGTCACTGCTCAGGTCAGGCTGGGTATCAGTCAGCAGGTGGTGAGCAGCTGTATTCTCTTCCCTTGTTATTTCCCTTATCATTATTGGCGGTAAGAGCAGTGGTTTGTATTATACCTTAGTTACTGGGCTGTTCTTATCTCAACCCATGGGAGTTACATTCTTTCGATTCTCTTTTCCATCTCCTCTGGGAGAGGGGGGAAGGAGAAAGTGAGGAGTGAGCAAGCAGCTGCACAGTTCTGAGTTACCAGCTGGGCTTAAACTACGACACCAATTGTTGGCTTTTTCCCTTACTCATCTTTATCTGACCATATTACAACATATATCACCTGCTTTCACTTAACAAGAAATCTGAGATCACTGCGTGTCAGTATTCTGTCACGTTCATCATCAGCCACTTCCTCCTACCTGTAATACTTATGAGTAATACACATTTTCTTTCCAAAGCAGTCATTAAACAACAAGTTCATTTTCTGATCATTTCAAGTCTGTCAGTTAGTTAACTATAAAATGCATCCAGAAAACCCATGCTTAAACCTTACGCACTTAACTCATACTAATGTTAAATACCTTGCTGCCTGGAGACCCTGGACTTAGTTATAGAAAGGAAATAAAATACACTAACACAATCGATCTGTATGCCTCAGATTCCAGTTTTGGCATCTCATTCAGAGATTTCAGTGTAACCTGCAGTCACATTGTATACAAACAGAAAAGGTTGAGCTTGGACTGAGAAACAATTAACTAAAGTAATGAATCCTTTGTATAGAAAGGGTTAGGATTTTTTTACCTCATTCTTGTAGTTTGTAAAACACTTGTACATGGAAAAGATGGGCTTCAGATAACAAAATACATCTTACTTTGGGGAATTTATTTAAAATTCTCTCTCCTTAGAAAGGAAAGTTGACTGAGCAAATGTCCCTGGATTAATCCGCTATCTGGATTTGTCAATTTGGGTTTGGCTTAGAAGAGAACATTGTTTGGAAAATCTGGATCTCTACCATCCCTCCATTATTGTTATTAATAATATTGTTGCTATTATTAATAATATTATTACTGTTTAAAAGAAAGATCATCCTTATGAGTTTATGACACTCCCTGAAATACTTTAAAAAGAAAGAAAGAAGACGAAGGAGTAAAATAAAAGAATGTACTAATTTACCAGAGTTACCCTGTTTCAACAGTTAACAAGCTGGACTTTATCTTATAGGATGCAGCTTAGTTTTTCCTTCAAACTTCTCTTTTCGTAAACAGATGGACAAATTTATTTCCAGCCTGCCGTAACATAAACCATCAACTATCTTGTATATGCACATCAATAGAATATTCTGTTGTCTTTATCAGAAGCTATAGCATTGGTCAAGATATGGCTGAATTCTGATCCTGCCTGTACTTGGAGGAAAAAACAAACCCTGTGTTCAGTGGGGAAGGATCAGCATTTATAATGAGAACTGGATTACTGCAGGGATATTGATTAGCTCACACTGTACTCTGAATCAAGAATTGCAGTTCATAGGTAGGGATTCAACAGTTTGAACTCCTAAGGATTTAATTACTGAGGCTAATACTATAAAAGTAATCAAGGAAAAAAATACAGGTTTTCAGAAATTGTTTTTCAGAAGAAGCAAGGAAGGAAAATACTACTAGTTTTAGGGGGAAAAAAATAAGGAGCTGATTCTTTAACCCATTCCTCTCTGGGACCCCCAACACAGAAGGGTCATGAACCTGTTGGAACAGTCCAGTTGAGGGCCACAAAGATGACCATAGGGCTGAAGCACCTCTTGTGTGACGACACGGTGGGAGAATTGGCATGGATCAGCCTGGAGAAGAGAATGCTCTGGAGAGATCTTAGAGCAGTTTTCAGTGCCTAAAAGGGCCATACAAGAAAACAAGAGAGAGACTTTTTATGAGGGCATGTAGTGAAAGAACGAGGGAAAATGGCTTTAAGACAAAATAGGTTAGATTTAGATAAGACATTGGAAAGAATTTCTTCACTACGAGGGCAGTGGGGCACTGGCAGCAGTTGCCTAGAGACATGGCTGACCCATCCCTGGCAGTGTTCAAGGCCAGGTTGGATGGGGTTTTGAGCAACCTGCTCCAGTGGAAGGTGTCCCTGCCCATGGCAGGGTGAGTTAAAACTAGATGATTTTTGAGGTCCTTTCCAACCTAAACCATTCTGTGATTCTATGATTGGCTTTTAACATGTCATACTCAATAAGATCAAAACTAAACATAAATTAATTATACATTTGTCTGGACCTGACAAAATTAAGTTAAAATCTCTCCCTGGACAGAGGTTGCTACCATAGGAAGACGAGCCAGACATGAATCTGTAACAAAATCTACAAGAGCTGTCTCAAACAAAGCAAGTGCTTTCATTGTAGGAGTTTAAAATATGGTAAGTGTCCTGACAAAACTGAATATTAAGAAGGGGGAAAGGTCCATTACCAAAACAAGCTTTTAAATGTCAGAGGGTTTTTTTTTGCCTCAAAGAGAAATCCCAGATTTTCTGTTAAATCCTTCCGTTTCTTCTTAAATATGTTCTTGCTTTGAGGAACATTGAGTCACCAGCTAATGCAAGTTGCAGACTCCAGTGAGAAAACTTGTAGGCAGTTCATGAAGCAAATGCAGACACTTAGCACCCTGCTCTGAGAGACAGAAAATGTACACTTTTTACTTCTGATCAAGAAATAAAGTCCAAGGACTTCTTTAATACAACTTATTTTTCCATTTAGAACAATGGAGATATACAGACATGGATAATCAGTCCTAAAACTTATTTTATTCACAGTTTCTCACATTCAAAATAATCACACTAGAAATATTTAAAGTAAATTTGATCACTAATCTAATCCTCTTAGTTTCCATTTTCATTTACTCACTAGATGATTCCAAACAGTGGGAAGATCTGAATGAACTGATTTCTCCAACTAGGAGATGGCTTGATCAAGTATTCAGCAGAAGGAGAAGAAAACTTAAAAATGAGGATCAGAAAGAAAAGTTCTCAGAAGACCACTTTGACATACTTTCACAATCTTTAGTGTGCATAGTTTTTTGGTAACACAATTCATATATAGGACATAAGTTGTGCATCCCATAACAGTTATAGTAATATCTTTGCTTTATTAGCAATGAATTGCAATTTATATGTTGCTGGTGTGTGGATTTTACTCTTAATTTGTCTTTTTGTAGCAGAGCAGAGCAGAACAGAACATTTCAGTTGGAAGGGACTTACTATCTTCATCTAGTCCAACTGCCCGAGCTGAGCAAAGAAGTTAAAACATGTTATTAAGGACATAGTCCAAATGCCTCTTAAACACTCACGTGCTTGGGGCACCTCTCTGGGAAGACTGTTCCAGTATTTGACCACCGACTTGGTAAACAAATGTTTCCTGAAGTCGTGTATACTCTGAAGCCTAAGTAATATGGCTAGTAGGATTATTCTTCTAAAGGGAAAAATGACTGCATAGAGAACAGAATTATGGAGAGCTTTTTGGTTGCTTCTGTTTACAGAAGATTGAAATACCTAAATCTGCACTTTCTCCAATCATTTTAAAGCTTGTTTCAAACTTTTACTAACTGTATGGGAGTAACTACACTTATAAAGGATTCAGACTAAATCTGAGGTATTTCTGTGTTTGTCATCACATGCTCATGCCATTTGTAGCCTCATTCAGGTTCCTCTGAAAGGAGTTACAATTTAAGTGCTGCTTTCTATGGGCCATCCTTAAAGCAAGGGCATAGAGCATTACTTCATCTTCCATTATGTATACCATGCATTTCTAAATGTGACAGCAATGCAGTGTACGAAGCTAAATACATACTTGCTTGCATGTATGCAAAGTGAGATTTGCTGCTACTTCCGCAGCTTGCTAATGCAGCATTTTAGTGGTATTACACAAAAAAACTGTAAATCAGGGAATCCCAGATTTATCTTACCGTCATTTACCATTTACCATCATTTTGGTCTGCAACCTGTAATATGTATATAATGGCAGAAAAAAGTGGGCTGGCTGCATTTTTTCAAATGACTCGTGTGAGATAAACTAAAGTCCTGTGTTATTTTATTTAGGGTCTTAACTTTACCCAGGTCATAGGCAAACAGCTGCACTTTCATTAATGAAATGCTCTTAAGCTAATTTCCATTTGTATGCAAGCAACATCATCAGGTTTAGTACATGCACACAGTAGTACATACTTATACCGATATCTGCATGAGTAGAAAGCGAACAGGCTGTTGATTTATTACACACAAATTGAATGAATAAGATAACATTTTATTAGTAAGATACCATTATAAAAATGACTATAAATGGATACAATACAAGTGGTATATGGCCTTATCAGTAAATCTACAGTATGTTAGGACCTGGTATATGTTGTAATAAAAAGATAATTAAAAGTATTGAATCACAGAACCAGACCAAGAAACAGCCCAATAACAAGCTCCATTAGTGAGAGACCATGTACTGCCAACCAGGTTCAAAAAAAGGCTGAAAAAGTGAAGTCCATTTTTTAAGAAGGATAAAAAACCCTAAAGTCCAAGCACGAAAGGAATAAAGAAGGGGAGTGTTTTTCTGACTTTATTTAAAAGAGACTTGATTTCTTCTTTGAGGAGTTTTATCTCATACCTTTAATGAGTGCATCTCTGGTAAGACGATATCCGCATTCATTAACTGCTGTAAGTACCTTAGCACACTGGAAACCTGTACAAATATTTCAGAGGGCTTATTTTGCCCTTTTTTTTTGGGGGGGAGGGGGGACTGGAAGGGGAGGGATACTTCTTGGGAATGGATGTGTTGGGGTTTGGGGTTTGTTTTTAGTTTTAGAATAGCACTGTCTGGCTTCGGAAATAAACAGTCTTCTCCTCATCCCTCCCCCTTTCTCCTCAGGTCAACAGCTTCCTCTCCCTCCCTCTGGTCAGTTTAATATGGAGATGTTGCCTGAGCCTTCTTGTACAGAATAAGCACACAACATTTTCTCCTGGGAGCTGGTTCATGCAAAACACTGCCCTGCTGAGAGAGTGGAAATTTACCCATAAGACATTCTTCCAGCAGCAAGACTCCAGAGGAAACCTGATCAGAATTTTTAAAGACATGCCTTGATTTTCTCTACAATTCCTTCAAAGTTTCTTGGGGGAAAAATATAAAACAAATGCTTAATGTCTGTTATGGTTGGTCTTGACCAGAAACGGACTGAGAGAGAGGCTCTCATCTGGGAATAAAAACTGAGAAGACAGCCGCAGATTATTTTCAACAGATTTTCTGCTGCTATGGCTTCTCCTGCAATTTCTTTTTGTTTTGCTTTCCTCCTCCTGACTATCAGTTTATAGTCTCTGCAGCACTTCGGCTGATCAATACACCAGCTCTCCCCCCTCCACACACAGGCAGAATCTCACTGACTTTAAGACATGCAGGTGGCATTTGCAAAATAAAACCATTTATTTTTACTGCTTAAGTTTGTGTCACTGATTTATCAAGAAAATATATTTCCAAGGAACATAGAACATGAGGAAGGGGATGATTTTTAAGATGTTCTTTCTTAATACACACTGGAAAAATGTGTAGGAGATCTATAGAGTGAATTTAAAAATCTCTTAAGAAAGGAACCTTTAATTTTGGGCCTTATCCAAAGTCCAGTGTATGCTCCCCCTTACTTCAGTGTGCCTCAAACCAGCTTTTTATTGTTTAATCTTACTCTGATCGATTCCAGCAGCACAGCTCTCACTAGATTTTATTATCATAATAAATTTAACCTTTATACTTTCATAGTACCTGAAAGTTGCAACTAAGGTAGGACCCAGTATGACAGGTACTATTTACAAACTCCTTATTGAATAACAGTCCCTTCCTTCAGAGGTTTCAGTTGTTACAGTCATTTTGCAGATTGACGCATCCCACAGTTGTGTATCAGGTAATGCTGGTGTGGTCAGACCTAATGAATCAGTGAAGTTAGCCAGATGAAAAAGGACTTTGCAGAAGAAATTTTCTTATAAAGACATCTTTAGGAGAGGGAACACATCTCTATGTTAATCTTAAGCAAACAAGCATCTCTAAATAAGATACAATAACCGGAACTTGATTTTGTCCCTTCACTACCTGCAGTCGTAGGGAAATTGTTTTTATCTTCCTCTGCAGCAGCACTGGGATACTATGTTTATTCTGGTGACCACAGTTTTAAAATTATATTAAAAGTGGATCGAAGAGTTAAAAAAATTATGTAATGGATGAAGAACATACAATGAGGTTACAAATTTTTTGCATGTAGATTAGAAAAGAAGGTTGAGATGTGACTGCAACATTTAAACACCTTAAAAACAAGAAATCACCAAGCTGTAAATGGCTTTTTAAATTCCACAGAAAGAGATGTAACAGGGAGTCATGACTGGAATTTATATCCAGGTAAAATAAATACTGGAAGGAGGGTACAATTGTAACAATCACTGCAATGGATTCTTGGAAGTACCAAGAGAAGTAGTAGATTCCCTATGCCCTGATGAATTTGAATCAAAAACAACTAGAAAATCAGTGCTAGCCAAACATAAGTAACTAGGATTATTGATGAGATAATCAGTGAAATTCTGTAGATATAAGAGGTCAAACTGCACTACTGATAAACTTAAAGATCAGAAGAACTACTTGCTCAGATAAAAAGTAGGAATTTTGAATTAATTTTTGGTACTAAGTGACTTAGATTTCTGCTAAAGTGTTTCTATTTTGGAGAAACAAGTAGTTGGTGTACTTGTATGTTTCAGATCCTGTAAGATATAGGACACCTCAACCCAAAACCCAGTATTTGAGCTCATCATTATTACTTTGTTTTCTAATTCCGCTTTCTAAGCGCTTTCCATAGTTACATCCATTTCTAACTGTTCATCAGCTGTCTGTCACTTTCCCTGTCTGTAGTGAGATTCTATCTAGCCTGGGGGAAATGTTTTATCTCACTCAAGTGTCCAGCTATACAGTAATGCAAACAGAAAAACAGGCATCACAGTATATGATGAATAAGAAACCCATTCAAGACACTTCTAAATTCAAGTGTCTTGAATGAAGTAAAGATAGTACAGATGAGCTACAGATAGTCCAAGTATAATCTGGTTGCTGCCATTATTCTGAAATGCATGAATTCTATGCAAGTTTCCTGTGGTCTGCTCCACAAACCCAGGATGCTGATGACTATCAGTAGACTCAGTACCAAGCAGAATCATTGAGATGCTGAACCACCCCAAACTGAATCACAGCTGGAGGATTAGCCTGAATCACACGTGGAGACTCTTAACTGTGGATGGGACCGATTCCAGAAGGCATTACATGACACTTTGTAATAAAACTTAATAAGGGGTAGGGAAGAATGTAAGCATTCCTGGGAACTGGTGGTCTAATTTTTCTCTGTCTCAGGGACATGTAAACTGGCATTCACTTAACCATCAAGAAGTAAGTATAAACTCTTTATTTTTTCATATAATAATGCAGAAAGACAGACACTGTGCATATCTTCTTATGTCTATAAGCTTAGCGTGGTACTTATTGACCTCTTTCTCTCAACTCAGTATGTTCCACATTTACCACAATGTAGTAACAAGATGTAGGATAATAATCAAAGAGATTCTTTTTAAGAAAGATACTTTTACTATGGACAGTTTCCAGGAAGAGAGGGTCCTTTCTCATTCACACTACTCCTCTGTGTTTTGATGCACAAGCACTCCCCCTTTGCATGGCTTGAATTCCTCACAACACTGTACTTGTAGTTATAAAAACACTTTAACACAAAGGACAAGTCCCTCACAACTGGCCTTTTTACCTTATGTCCACGTACGATATTTCTGTCATTCTGTGCCTGAGGGTAGAGGTCTTCTTTGTTTGAAACTTCCACTCTGTCCACTCAAAACATTCACCTCCTGATCCTCAGAACATTCTGAACAGTCTTCTTTTCTTCTCATGCAGGCTGTGCAAAATTCAATACAAAACTAGAACATAGAGGAGATGTAATTTATTGATATTTATGATTTTTTGACTCCAGCCTTCCAAAAAGCACACTCCATAGAGATTCTACAGCTGCTAATGATCAATTTCAACAGTTACTCTTTTTGACAAGATGGTGGGTACGACTATGTGACAGTAAAATTCTGAAGAGCACCTGACCATAGGCTTTTCTGTAAGGTAGTTTGCACAAGGAGAAGAAACATATAAGCTGTTTTACCTGACCCCTATTGTCACACCTCTGACAGCTTCAGTTAAAGATACCAAAATAAAGAATACAGTAGCCTCAAATTCGTAGAACTTTGTTAAGGATGAAATACGTAGAAATCTTCCACCAGAAGATATGCAGCTTCCCAAACACTGTCCATAGTGTGCAAGCAAAACCCCTATTCCTCAGTTATTCTGCACACACAGTGTAGATAACAAAAGTGTAGTGATTTGAAAGTGTAAACCTGACTATAAAGCCTAAATTTGTCTTTAGATTGTATACATTGGAGAAGAGCCATGTCTTGGCAATGAGAAGTGTACACTGCACACTGCACATAATAAAGTACAGCCTTTGGGCTCAAGTAACTACAGTCATACAGACATTTGTTTTATTTGCATTATAAAAGTGAGATTCACCATGAATCTGCTGGCTTAAGAGCTCTTTAGAAGCTAGTGGAAGGTAACGGAAATAAGAAAATTGTCTGCCAATTCCTTCAAGATAACTGTTTCTGTAAAACTTAATTTTAATGGAGAAAATAGATATCAAGCATGTATATCTATGCCTTTATATGAGATGCTAAAGTTCATTAAAAAATGTCTTTGATTATTATTAACAAATCCTTTACTTTGAAAATTTCTTTACAAATTCCTGCTTACATTAAAATTTTACACCAAGCCATACAGCACAATAAAAATTGCATCAATTAACTACATTTGTATGCTACACTGATAGAATGCAAAAGTACCTATAATACATGAATTAGATAGATTACAAAGATATAAATTGAGAAAGAAATTTGCCCAAACTTTGCAAGATAAAAAAAGGTAAATTATTTAATTTCCATTAACGAGAATGAAGAAATACGCTATTCAAAGAAAACCTTTCTAAAAGCAAAGAGCAATTATGTTTCATGCTCAAAAGACCACAGATTTCACATAAAACTCACAATGCTCCACCAATTATTTGGAGTTCAAATTCCCTTATTGTAGCAATTGAAACAATCTCAAAGAGTGCAAAAATTACTGAGTTGAAAAATCTATTCTTTCAAGTATACCATGCATTCATTTTGCACATAAACGATCTTAAAGTATTTCATAAGGTGCTGTACTTTTTAGTTTTAAAAGTAAAAATAACATCTATCACTTTAGTAACACTGTTAGACATCTTTTAAATAGATATTTAACAGAATTACAGACATGTTGGAGAAGATAGCTTACATTCACTGAAAAGGCTACTGTAGTGCATTAGTCTTTAGATAAAGTAATGGGATCTTTTCCATGTATTAACAATCCTCCATACAAAAGGTTTCTTAAAACTTTTTAAACAGCTTTATCAAGTCAAGGTTACAAAGCCCAAATGGGTAGTTAAATGATACATGGTTACTGAAAAGGGTATTGCCAGAATCCATACAGATTTTCGATTGCTTTAGGAAAAAGGGGAATTTGCAAGGCTTGCTTCTTTAAAACTAAAGTATATTTTAAAATTTACAATGGCATAATAAATTGAAAGATAGTCCTGTAGTGCAGCTTTTTGGTTATCTCACTTCTAAAGAATCTTTACCAGACCAGTACGATTTAAGCTGCAATGCGTTGATTTGTCCTCTCTGACATGATCTGAGGGTGAGCAAAACACAAAGTCCAACACCACATAGAAACTTCCAAAAGTTGTTGCTGACTTTTTATTTGCAGCTCTGGTAATTAGCAAAGTCAATGCTAATTTTATGCTTTAAATAGCTGTTTTAAAAGCATCATCTTTTTAATAGGTAGAGATATATACTATTCTGGTCAAATTCCTTTTGATAGCAATAACAGCTGTATATTCAAGAAGGTGGCTACCTATATATAGCTTCTAGATTCTGCACATACGTATGCATGTTTATCTACCCAATATCCATCATCCCACCAGTGATTTAAGTACTTCTAAATGTGTATTGTTTTCTGGTTCCCACTTCTACTTCTCCGTCTTAATCAAGAGTGTCTAAAAAGACTTGTACACCTACACCTACAATTTGTCCATTTCTCTGGTTCAAATTTCAAAGCACACAGGATCAGGAAATATAAACCCAGGTGTTTGGCAGAGCACCCAAAAGTAATAGAAAAAAATGCGTTTTGTGGAACAAATGATGAATCAGTCTTTTATTCATTTTTCTGCAAGCTTTGTAGCAAATAAATGAGCCTTTCTTTTTGGTGCTACCACAGCATAAAAAGAGAATCACTGGAACATGCTGGAATAGCCATAAAAAGTGAATAAAAAATAGCAAGAATGGCTCTAAATGCCTACATAAAGCTAAGTCAGGGCTATAAAAAC
>JBCJKH010082105.1:0-13563 GCA_039877255.1 Loriculus beryllinus
TACATTTTTCACTCTATTTCAGTGTTCTTGAGTTAATCAATATGTTCAATGTAGGCTGTGCATTTAAGTCTTGAAGGCTGAAATAGCTGACATAGTGATCATACTATAGTGTCTTGTGGTAAAACATTTTTCACTCTATTTCAGTGTTCTTGAGTTAATCAATAAGGTTAACTACATTTGTCAGGATTAGGGTCAATAAAATTTGTACTTGTTCAATATCAGAAATAATGTAAATGCTTGTATTTACTTTTGTCATACTTTGCATCAGATGCTAATTAATTAAACTTCTGCTGAAATTAATAAATAAGTAATAATTAGATACACACATTAAAAAACATAATTCAAAATGAAGCAGATTGCTGTTTCTTGAAAATATAAGTATCCATATAGTATGTCAATTAAGAAAAAAACTGAAATATTCTAAATATGTCCACAATATGTCCAAATATGTCTGCAATATGTCCAAATGTATGCACAATATTACAAATTTCAGACTATTGCATATTTTAGCATATATAGTGTTTAGAATATGTACATTGAAGATGATTACTCTGAAAATGTTGGAATTGTGTACACCGATTTTTGAAAAGAAAATGAGTTGATATTTTAATTTATTTTATGCATTAAACATCTGGATGAAATATCAGGGTTTTTTTTTTTTTTTTAAGCTGTAATTTATAATAACACATTCTACAATCTGGAGAAATGAAAACTGCCAAAATTTTTGTTGTTCTTCTGCTGTGCTTTTTAGATACCTTAAAACTGGCCTCAAAAATTATTAGTTTTCTATTATCATTTCATTTGCAGCATGTTTTAAAAAATATTCTCCATCTTATTTGTAGGAACCTTAAACATTTTCATCTTTCCTTCATCAGTTGCTTTTGACAATATTTCTGTTTTGTGTTTTGTTGAAGTGCTTTTTCGGTCAACCATCTTGAGTTTTTTTATTGGAAGTCTTGATTCTTTTTGTACTACTAAATAGGATACAGAGTGAAAGCCTTTTTTTAAAAAAAGAATAAATAACTATAAATATTTAATATTCATCAGGCACTGGAAGAATAGGAAAAGTTGTTTCTTGATGAAATGTCCTACAGTTTTGTTACAAGCATGCATTCTTTGTAGGATTGAAACCTATGTAATCATGTCTTAACTACTCCCATTTGGTTTACTGTTTGTGTTTTTTTTGTGTGTTTTTTTTTTTTTTTATATAACGCTAACACTTTCTTTTTAAGTGAGTCTTATGTGGTTTATGGTGTTACTTTCTCCTTAATATCTATGAAGCTTACTAATATTTACACGATCTCTATTTTTTCATCAATAAATCTATATCATATTATCAGTTTACATTTTCAGACGTAAACACAAACATATATGCTGAATGATTCATGAATACAAATACTTTCCTTTTTTGTCTTTTTTAAAGAGTTAAAGAGACTAAATAATTCTAAATGAATGCACTAACTGCCTGCTTTTCTGAAAGCAAAAGCCAAATGAGCGGTTAAAAATATTGCAAGTTTGAAAATGCAAATGGTGTTATCCAAATATGCAGCCATATGTCCACAAGACACTCATTTTTTGGAAAATTTGTAAATCTTTGAAGAAAAAATGTATTTAGAGATTCATGGCCCTGCTCCCCTCCCACCTAAATGTAATTAGAAAACAACCACATTAAATGAAATGTCAGTAGTACTAATAGTGTTGCCTTCATTGTATGTTATGTATTTTTCTTATAGTAGCACAATTGCTATACTGAAGACAAATGCTTTAATGTGCTATAAAATTCTATGTAAAGACGTGATACTTCTTTATAAACAATGTTATTTTCTAATAGCTATTTTTTCTAAACACCTGAGGAGCTAGTAGAGGCTCTTCAGGTTTAGACACTCACCAAAACTTAACATAAATTAGTTTGTGTAATTTATGCTGCAAAGTTTATCTAACCTTTGTGCAACTTTGCTCCGCTGATCACAGCATCAGTAACAATAGAGGATATGAGGCCAAATCCAAGTGGTTAAACCCCTAACAGGAAAATATCAATTAATCTTTTTCAATGGAGTTGAAGTATGGGTAATCCTCTCATTAAATAGTTTGAACTTTTCTCCCAGTAAACAAAAGAGGGATAATGAGTGATGTGGTCTGACTTGTTTACATGGAGAATCTTCAAGAGGCTTAGGCTCAGCTTCTCAACACAGGGTTCTTCATAGTCACTTGTCACTAATTGCCCTTTTTAAAGACATTTGTGTCAGTTCAGAAATTCCAAAAAGTAAATGTTTTCTGGTTTTAAGAATGATGATAAAGAAAGCCAATATTTTTACCTGGTAGACATTAATTTCATTGTTTGGAAAATAATTTCTGAATTAATTATTTAATGATATTTTATAGCTCATTGGGAACCTTAAAGAGTACTACATCATGTTTCAGTGATGGCTCAAATATTTTAGATAAACACAGGTTGCAAAGAAATCCTTCAGAGTAGCACATTTTGATTTGAAACATGAACAGGAAAAAAGATATTTTCTGGTTTAATTCTTTTACATAAAACTACTGTATTTTCAAAAGTATGAATTTAATTTACAGTATCTTTTGTGCTTGCTTTCTTCTCAAGCCCAGGCTCAGTGGTCTGGATTTTTATTTGCTTTGCCTAAGAATTCAGATGGAATCATTCATGTGAGTTTAGTTTTCTGATACCCTTTCATTGTTCCTCCCAAGACACATTCTCCATCAGCAAGCTCAGTTATCTTGGAACAAGATGAAGTGTTTTAGTATGCAGATATAATAACCAATTCAAAAACAGTAAGGTTAAGGAGTTTCAGTAGGGTGTTGCTGTGATAATTCATAACATCAGAGCCAGGGACCGATCATACCAGGCACAGAATATAAATGCAACTTAATAATGATTTCATCTTCAACTGCTTCTCTTAGTCTTAAAAAGTTACGGTATATATGCAAGAGGTACTAAACCTTATTTCTTCTAATATTTCTCTTATCTGCTTTTAAAAAAAAAAAAAAAAAAAGTCAATCAAAGAAGTGCACTCTGGTCAGTATTTTTTCATTAGATAGAGAACAAAACTTTTAGTATAGCATACAAAAATTAAGATATATAATTTTGTCTGCTATGAGAATTGCTATGATAAAGGGGAAGTTTCTAATTTCTTGCCATTTTCAGATACAGAGAATTTGGAGGCCAGCATATTTTGCATGTTTCATTTAACAATACTGTGCTAATGAAAATTAAATCACTGAGGGGGAGCCAATGTCATGCTTTCACAGAAAAATGTAGTGGGTGAATTCATCAAAAGTCCCATCTTACTGCACTGTAAACCAAATCCTGAATTTGCCTGCTTAGATCAGGAAATTGTTTGTTTCGTTTCCATCTGTTATCTCTACATGATGAGGGTTTTTGCTAGGGCAATGTTTCTCCAAATACATCTGAGTGTCTCTGACAAGTCATCAAAATCCTGCACATAAAGAAAACTATGTGTAAGTATAAATACAGGAAAAAAAAAAAAAAAAAGAGTAGGACCTAAAAGGAAATAGAGACAATATACACTTTAAAATTGTTTATTATTGTCCAGGTAGATGAAGGAAGAGATTTGTAAGGAACAATCTTGGGGACCAAGCTGTTCTAACAGGTCGGGAGATGGTTCTCCTCAATTCTATTTTCAGAGGTGTTTTGGAGAAGTTATTCTTGTAGCTTAGGTTTTACTAATTTTTCTGATCTGCTTCAGCAATGTTTATAATAATGTATTAATAAGTCAAAGATCTGAACCCTTATATGAATTATAATTGTATAATTTTCTTCTTTAGGAATGAACCAAAGCTCAGCAGTGTTTTCTCCACTGTCCAGAAACACTGAGACATTTGACTAGAGAATGCAGTTTCCTTGATGGTGTTCGTATTGACAGAGAAGAGTAAGCTTACCAGGCATTTAAGTTAAAAAAAAAAATAAAGAAAGAAAGAAAAAAGCCACAGCTGTTGTTTATATAGAGAAGGAGCAAAATACGGAGGACACAATTCTTGCTATAAAAGTAAATGTGAATATTTATTTTATGATCAGGTAAATCTTATTTCCTGAAATACTGTGTTTTATGAAAGAAGGTCGCGATTTTCTGTTTCATAATATGAGGATGATCGACTGTTTTCTAAATTAAGCTTCATCTTCTATTGTTTATTCTATATAACCAGAAAATTTGTCCTGAATTGTCTTTGAATTTTGCAAGACAAAATATACATTTCCCTGTTACTACAATGGTAGCAGCCCTGATGGAAAGTATTTTTCTCTCTCCATACACCTCACTCACGACAGATTGTGATTGGCTATTTGGCCTGCATTTGAATGAAATCTAATTCATTCAATTAAAAGAAGAGCATGGATTTTCAGAAAACAGTTTTAAGAACAAGGCTGCTTAGACATGAAAATGCAGGTCTTCAACATTTTGTGAAAACATTTCACATCTGATGAATATACATATGCTTAAATATAAGTAGGAATATTTTAATTTGATTTAATAAGCATCAAGTAATAATATCTTTGTTATTTAAGTAAAAGCCAGACATCTCCCCCAGTGCCTTGTCTTTCAACTGTCACGTTACCCTCCTGAACTGCTAGTAAAACTTGAAGATCTCTTATAAGCAGAAATTATACATGCTGTCCTCCTAAAACATAGTTATGTTCATGTTCTGTTTGCTGAAGTCACTTATACCTGTACTCAACTTAGAAAAAGAAAAACGTAAAAGAAATTGTGTCAGATTCAAAAATTACATTAATAATAATTCATCTGACGGCTATGGGAGTTGTGGTCTCCAAGGTAATTTTTTATCTAGCTGGCTAGCTGAACATTTAGCCTAGAGTTTATCTACATACAATCCTCTCTAGAACTGAATAACTAAATATTTATATCACAATTAAGTACTGATATTTAATAAAGTTTAAAAATCCTTAAGAACTCAGTCACAGTGAATTTACTACTGCTTGGAAAGTGTCTGTGCATTTCAGCTATGACTATAGTGCCTGTTGATATGTATATTCAGTGAAAGAACTTTAAGTTCAGTTACCTCATAACTGACATGAATTAAAATTTTACAGATGGTGCTTTCTTAAATGTATCAATTGATGTGTATCACTTCAGACATTTTTAAAATCATCTCGATTGCAGGACATTTTCTTAATGAAACTTCATACTATCATGGCTCTTCTTCGGCTTTACTGTAAAAATCAGTATTAGAAGAAATTAATTTGCCTTTTGACTAAAAAAGAGATGATGGTTGCCTAAATAAAATTATATGGCCCCCATATTATACGCAAGGTAATGAGATAATAATGAATGGTATTTGGAGTTACATGGACTTGTGTTGAAATAGCGGGAAGGGAAGCAGTGAAGGAAAATATTTTCATGGCATTGTGCAAATAGGTACTTCTGATCCATAGCCTATTCTCATTTGTCTTTGTCCTGAGAAAACGTATGGTCTCATTCAATACCATCAGCATGAGAGGAACTGGATTGTTTAGATAATCACTTATGTAAGATTTCTTCTCTGAACTGAAGTAAGTGAATTTGACACCAGTTTTACACCAGTTTACAGTTTTACCAGGTAAAAACTGATTGATATTCATGGTTACTGCAAAAGCATACTAGGGAGGTGAGTGAAATATTTTTATTTGTTCTGCTGGCTGTTGGAAAGATTTATAATTCCCACTTTGGGAAGGTTTAGAAAGAGATCTTGAGCATCTATTATCAGAAAGGATCCTTTTCAAATATTCTTTGTGGCCCTAAGTATAGTGCATGTCTGAAACAATGCTCAAAGAATGGATGTCAGTGGTGCTGAATTGAAGCCATGCAGTACTGCAGGTTATAAACTCTGTGGGATGATCAGGCTGGAAATCAAAATGATGGAGTTTGGATCCGAATTGTTTCTTCCTGGGATTTACACCATGAGAATCAAATCTAAGTGGGCTGGTCCTCCTGCAAACAAAATGCCACATCATCTGAATCATCCGAATAACGAAAAAGTCTGGTTACTGCTTTAGTTGATAAAACCTGTTATGGTGTAACACATGATCCAAATCAAGACAAGAACATGGCATCCTATAGTAAGAATAAGGTATTCTTTATCATCATCAGCACTAAGGAAGTAAAAATAAGTCTTAGATATAATGGTTCAAGCTATTATTCATACTCATTTTTTTTTATGGATATGATACCCACATTTTATATAGTGCCTTTTGGTACAATAAGTAGATATGTAATTCGTGGTAATGATTTAAAGCTGTCTTTACAGTTCTGAATAATCAGATGTGAGAACTTTCTTGAAAAATTACAAGTTAGTGTAGCTTAGTGGAAGCTAAGGAGGAAGGCACTGACAAACCTCTGAACTTCTAGTCTGCCCCAGCTCCCATCAGCCTAGTGCTTCAGACTAAGACCAGTAGAAAATGGGATGATTAGGAGGATTCTCTATATTGTAAATACAGTCGGTGACTGCATTAAATTTTAAAAGATTATTGGGATGTATGTAGGCAACCTGGTTGTCTCTGCTGGTTCACAGAAGCTTCTCCTTTGCATCTTCCTCTTCGCATCTTCCTCTTCATTTATGAGAAGGAAAAAACCTCTAGCTTTATTTGTACTTTAACAATCTAGAAACCTAGTGCTTGTACACTTGCAGGGTTTGGCTATTACATTAAAGATGTCATAATCAAATTTACCTTAATATATACTAATCTGTCAATAATCTTTGGAGTTTGCACTTTCACCCACCCTATTCTACACTTGCTTCTTTCCATGTACTAAGCCATTGAACTGATTCTTATGAAAATCTAAACAGTATCTGGAGATATATATCTATTGAAAATGTGGATCTTTTTCAAGAAATATTTATCTTAATTATATTAGACTTTAGGGCAATACAAAATATAGTTGCTTTATTTGCATTATATGTAATTTATGAACTCCTATATAATCTTTAAAATTCCATCTCCTTATAAGCTGTTTTTTTTTCTTAGAAAGTCACATAATTACACCCCAGATTCGTCATTCTTTTTTTTGACCTCCCAGTGTGTTTTCTCATCACAGACCATGAAAGCCATACCAAACTATATTTTTCAGCAAGTCTTCATACCTATCCAATTTCCTTACACATAGGAGTTTTTCAAGATCAGTTCAATTATTTATATCACTCTTTTTCTCTATTCATTGCTGCAGAGTATCCACACCTGCTGACCCATGAGGTCATTATTTTGCCAGATTTTTCTGTATCTTCCTTGGCCACGTAACTGTTGGTGCAGGAGATGTTAATCAAATGAGACAAGAATTTAACTTCTTTCAAGAAGTTTTTTTGGCTCAGTGACTACTGATTTTCCCTTTTTCTTCTGATGGAAAGACTTGTTTCATTTAAAATTATCACCGAGAGACCACACAGATTAAAGATGATTTCAAGGGACTATAGGTTGGCTTTCTAGCATTTTGAATTAATTTCTGTGGGAACAAAGCCCCAGGTAAACCTTGTTTATGAAAACCAAATGAACTCAATCCTAGAATGTTCATTCCACCCTAGTAATTAGAGCTGCTGATTAACACCTCACATTCACAGCACTTGCATAAACATAAACCTAAGCAACAGCAACAGAAAGTGTCATTAGGACAATCTTAAGAACAAGAAACCTGTCACCTGCTGCTGACACTGAAGTTTGTTGATTGAGCTGAAATATATTGCTGGCATATAATACTGCAAACAGTCAGAGATCTTTACCTCCCTGCAGCAGAGGTGAAATTATAAGTCACTGAGGAACCAGGGAGAAACAGTAAAAGGGATTCTGAATCTGGGCCTGATTTTACCTCTGTTCTTGCACATCTTCACTTTGGAGTTATGAAGTGTGAATGGATGACATTTTGTGAACGGATGACATTTTGTGAACTGCCTTTGGCCACTACTACTGAAAGCTCTCACTAGGAAAAAAGACAGAAAATTATATTTCTTGCCTTCTGCTTCATTATCCTTTCTTATATTATAAGATAGTCTCTTAGTAGAAGCGAACCACTGTAAAATCAAATCCTTAATTGTGTCCTCCTCAACATAGGAGCAGAGAAGAGATAGCTTCATGTGTTGATAAATTATGAATGTTTCAGAAACCATGAAGAGGGTGAAAGGTAGGCAAAAGACTATTCATTACATTTGTTTAGGCTTTCTTGGGTAAAAATTGTCCTGGGGCTTGCAAGGAGAGAGCTTATGCAACTGTGATCTTTCAAGATTAAAAAAAAGGCTTTAGGTATGTTTTGCTGAGTCAAACAAGGCACAGTACTGGAATGGGAAACATAGAATTAATTATATTAAGATGATTAAAAGGGTATCTCACAGTTGCCCCATCCTGGATAGGTTTTTGAGAAAAGTGTAAGTTATCCAGATAAAAAAACATAGATGAAGAAAAAAAATGGAAAGTGGCAGAGATTTTGTTGATTTTTCTGAGAAGCATCCTTGTTATACCCAGGTTGAGAACATTTTCATCAGAAGCATTGAAAGATAGCTTAGGGTAAGAAAAATGTATATAGTTGGTGATGAGAAACTAGATGTGAGCACACCTTAAACTCTGCAGCTGATCCCAGCGTAGACTGACAGAATGTATAGGTAATAAGTGATACCAGACATTTTCCAATACAATCAGAGACATGTTAGGGTAAATAACACATTGTACTTTAAAATAAGTAATGGGGAAGAGGATGGATAGCACATAATGAAAACATCTGAGGAAAAGAGGTTTGGTAAATAGTCATTGGTGTTGACAGAGTTTTCTCCATGTTTCCCAAATTCACTTCTAATTTCTTCTTAGGCTTTGTTTCATTTAATCTTTCATCTTTTTATAGCAGAATTACTTATATTAGAATTTGCACTTTTACTTCTGCTTTAACAGACTTAAGACAGAGCCAGTCTATGGGTTACCATGCTAACAGCCCATTGCCAGAAATTCAATTAATTAGAGTGGGAATTTCACCAGTAGAGGGCAGGACCTATTTACATTTTAATTTAAATGCAAGATTATTCATGTCCTAATTAAATGTAACTCTCTAGGAATTTTTTGATCATCAGAAATGTGGTCACTACTGAAGTAGCAGATACAAAGCTTTTTTTCAGTTTGAGGATTTCAAAGTATATTATAAAAAATGAGGAATTCCTATGTTCTTGTGACATATTTATTATTACACCCACCTTAAAAGTAGCTAAATAAAAAAAAATAAAATTATTTACTCAAGAGCACACAAGAAAGGGGTGATAGAGATGAAAATAGGAGTCAGGAGTTCCAATGGCTAATCTTGCAAACACCAAGTTCCTATCTTTTCCAAATTTTTAAGGTGTTGTTTGCAGGATATTTTTAACTTACACAGTCTTAAATTGCACCTTTTTACCTTATCTGTTTTGGAGGTTGATATAAGAATATTTTTAACTATTTAACTGCTTATTTTTTAAACAGTCTTTTATATTCTTGTCTGTTTGAAAACCTAAACAAAAATCTTTTGCCAGATTTACTATCTCAGTATTAATCTGGTATCTGAGAGAATTCCATTCAACAACGAAAGTTGCATTATAATATAGATAAATATTATGGCAACAGGTGTGTTAGAGAAGCAAAGTATAGAAATGCAAGAACCTCCAAGAAGACAGAATGTTGTGTAAAATGATACTGTTAAATATATATAAGATCTACTAGCCTGTGCTGTTTACCTATAATGCCTAATAGTAACCTTTCACTAAAATTTAATATGTTACTGTTGAATATTACATAAGACAGATGTGTATTCAATCTAGCAGAAAAAAAAAAGGAAAGAAACAAAAGAAGAAAAAATATTCATAGCTTAGCACAAACTCTGCTTCCGACTTACATAATTTTGTTTTGCAAGCTTATTGTATGCTACCAGTTAAACTTTATTTCTTTAAGTGCATCTTTTTTTTGCACAAGGAAATGCGTTTTGATGGAACTTCTGACAGAGGAAAAAAAGAAGCATGTACTTCTTATCCATAGAGCCTTTTCCAAACCATATCTGAAATGGTAATGAACATGTTGCTTCAATAATATTGACTCAATCAGATCATATGGTGAAACATTTCCAGACATATTGATAAATTCATTGATTCTTCCCATTCTTTTGGTCACTGGACTATAGAAAAAGGGATCACTAGCCATTTGACCTTCATTGTGTATTAAATAAACACCAGATGGTAAGGATTCATTCAGTAAATCTATTCTTTCTTCTTCATAGTCATGTTCACACTGTTGCTTCCCACTGAGTCTTTATCTTTATTTGTCATGGTGCCAAAGCTGCCTCTATAGCACCTTTCATGCATCACAGCTTTCAAATCTTGTCCCATTAGTTTCATTTTGTTTCTATCATAAATAATCTACTACTTTCTCATACACTCTTTCATTACCTAATAATGCTCAGTCTTTGTACAAAAGGGTGAAGTATTAAAAGGTTAGTGAGTACAGTTTGCCCATTAGTATATAGTGTGTGTGACACTTTATAAGAGAAAAATATAAGATACAGATAATAATTATGCAGTCTATGAAATATCAATACTTTCGATAGCTAGGGATTTTTTTTTTTATTTGAATGACCCTTTCATTTTAAACATGTTAATATCTAGAGGCTGATAACATGAAAATTCACATACGAAGAGTTAGGTACTTGAAATTTAGCCATTTTGCATGTAAGTCCACTGGTCCCTTTTTTGGAAGGTATGAACTTAAGGAGGTTTTACAACATCATAGTTAAGGGTTACTTGTATCCAGTAACCATTAGAGTCTAGATGACCAAAAGCTGAAAATCAAGAATTGTATTCTGAATCATTATTAGTTCAAATAGGTGAAAAAAACCCCACAGCAATATAATTCAACCTTGTACATAGAAGTGCGGTATGCGCTTCTGTGGAAAAAAAAAAAAAAAAAAAGCCAATCTTTTTTTTTTGTTTGTTTCTCATTATACTCAAGATTAGTAAGAGATCATAATAAGTTATCACATCTCAGATATGTTACTGACTGAAGAACTACTTCATCCAAAAGTCTAACAGAAAACATTTGTTATTGGAATTATAATGCTGAAAAAGAGAATGCAATAAAAATTAGCTGGTTTTTTTTTTGAAGTACAACAGCATTATCTCTGCATACAAAGCATGGTCCTTGAAATAATTTTGTGCTGTGAGTTACAAAGTTCTCCAGCCCTTTATCTCTCTCTCTCTCTCTCTCTGTCTCTCTATCTAATCTATATATTTTTCCCTGAGATTCAGGCATTGCAGTGCAGGTATACTAGAAAGGAAAGAAATGACAAAAAGCTTCTGACTCAGTGGCATTCTGATAGTAATCAACAAACAAGAGACTGTTTTAATTCCCCTGAGCACAAAGAAACACTAATGCTGCCAAGAGTTTTGATGTCTCCCAGATCTCAGAGTGCAGTCTGTTAACATGCAGGTAGCATATCTTTTTCCAAATAAATACTAAAACCAGTAAACATTCCCATGTCCCATTACCAATGCATCTTTTTGCATTGTGAAGCACACAGTAAGTCCCACATGAAAAGTCACACACCATAGCTGAAACAGAAAAATAATATCTAAATTGAGAAAAGAGGGGGTTGTTTGTTGGCTTGTTTTCAATTATTATTACTGTATACCTGCTTATTCTTATCTTCCCTAGTACTGCAGGTGTCTGAGAGTGCCTGAAGGAGGAGAGGGACAAGTGGCCAGACTGTGCAGATCATGCCTACCTTATTGCCTAGGTGACACCACTGTCACATCCTTGACCACATTGTCACATGCTCACTAACTATGCCTGCTTAGTTCACCTGGAGCAGGCTGTGCCTAACATCCTGTGCACATATACTTAGAGTAGGTAAGTTAGGGAGAACAGTTATGTACAAAATGAATTTCTTAATCATGATGCATTACTCTATTGTCACTCTGGAAGCCCGAAATACTTTCTGGATTAACCCAAAGAAGAGGCCACTTCCTGAGGATGAACAAAATGTTTTAAATACAGGTGTCTTTGTTATTGATCTGCAAAAATGTATTGCTAATGAAGTAATAGCTTTGGATTTAGATCTGACTAGGAAAAACTTCAGTTTAAAAAGACAAATATTTGATGCCTGCTACCGCCTTATGTACACATTTTCCAAGTATTACTTTCCAGGTACAGCTTTTTAACTCAGTGTATATTGCGAAGAACAGAAATTTAGTATTGAACCAAATGAAATAGAATACATTGAAAGATGGTGTCACTGATATTCTCCACTGTTTAACACTTTTTTCCTTTGGAAATCTGACTAGAGAAACCCATGGGTTTTGTTCTTTCCCTGACTCCAGAACAGAGCTAGCAATGCAGCAGATGTTTATTGTATCCTCTGTGACAATTACTAGTTCTAATCTGCTTAGCCCTAGGGGGATTTTAGTGATTTCACTTATATTTTCATTTTCATTTTATTCTTGAGTTGCTAACAAAATGACCAATCTATCCTATGGACGTTCTGTTCTGCATGACATTGAAATTAAGTGCCTGACTCTGATGCAGCACAAAATTTTTATTTCATTTTGCCTTCTTGTGGTTACAGCTCAAATAGTCTTTTCACCAATTCTTCAGGATAAAGGGGAGGACCTTAAAGAGGCTAGGAGGACTGGCCAGGTTAATAAATGGTTAGAACAGTGGTGCCATAGTCAGGGATTTGGGTATCTAGAACATGGGACTTAATTTAGTAAGCCAGGTCTACTGGGGGCTACTGGAGCTGGTCTGACGACGAAGGGGAAGAGTGCTTTTGATAGGCGGCTTGCCAGACTGGTCAAGGAAGCTTTAAACTAGATATGCTGGGGAGGTGGGCATCATTCCATCCCAACACACCCAGTCAGTTGCCAGCACCTATAATAAATGCTCAGAGCAATGTAGAGATATTCCAGCCACTCCAGCCAATGAGCCGGCTTCATTTGGAGCTAGGCTCAGATGCTTCTATACAAACGCCCGTAACATGGGTGTGGATGGATTTTTAGCAAAGAATGGCCATGTTCCCAAGTCAGCAAGTGCCTACTTGGAGCTTGACATGAACCAAGGATGAAGAAAGCTGTGGGTAAAGAAGCAAAAGTAACAGTGCAAGAAAGATGAGAAGAAACTGGAATATGCTAAGACACAATAGTGAACTGTTAGCAAGCTTCAAAGGCTAGGTTCCCATATGCTTAATTTAACCAATTGTAATTAGTTGCTCTGTGCTTCATTGTATATGTATCCAATCTTAATACTGCAAGCCATTGTATATGTGTCCAAGTATAATACACCAAGTATCCAATTATAATACAGCAAACTATTGAATTAATACAGCTAGCTATTGTATATATATATCCGATTATAATACAGCAGGCTATTGTAAGCATGTGCAGACAACAGTATAAAAAGGGTAGATACTTTTGTAATAAAAGGCTTTGGTCTAATCACATTGATCTCTGACTGAGTCCACTTTTTCTGCTGCATATGGGGAGCAAACAAAAGGAATTAGAGTTGTGTGCATGTCTACAGGGGTATGATATAACAAACATCACAGAAAC
>JBCJKH010082128.1:0-24591 GCA_039877255.1 Loriculus beryllinus
ATGTGGGTGATGGAGTTAAGTGTATGGCCTATGGATTTATATGGATGGACAGGGAGTGGTGCTTCATCCCTTTGGAAGAGCAGCAGGAATACCATGGTGTGGTTTCTCCCTTGTTGCCACTGTTCTCTACATCCAGCATTGACTTTTACCTGCCCAAAGATGAGCTGCATAGGAAGAGACAGCCAAAAAGTCAGAAGAAACTGCAGTACCTGCTGAATGTGACTCTGAGGGATCTTTTCCTCTCCAAAGTGCTTGTTCACAAACATCAGTGCATAGAGATAGCCCATGCGCCCGTAGAGCAGCTCATCTGGCACTCGGGGGTCGAGCTTGTGAAGGTGGAGCAAACTGCAAAGATAAATTCACATGGGGGAGATTAGAGGCCACTTGAAGCCACTTAACCAAGCAGTGAGACTGGAGCTCAAGACCATGGTTTGTTCCTTCATGCTGCCCACATCCTGGGAGGTGTCAGTCTGGTCTCTGGGTCTCAGCCTTCCAGCTACACAAGGTGTGAAATCCCTCCTTCCCCTCTGCTTTTTGTTTGGCCTATTGCTTTATTCTGCCCAGATTTTACAATGTACTCATACTATGTGCTTGGTTACTTGTGGGGAACCCTCGGCTATAGGAAACATTCAGCATAAAATTGCTGACTGCTCAGGAAAGGCTGCCCCAATTCAGCATGAATTACCTCCCTCTGGTGCTGTTGACAAGGCAGACCCTCAGCCAAAACTGACAGTTTTCAAGTAAAACTGGTATCTCTTTAACTTGGCTGCTTGAAGAATGCTAAAAAGTCAAACTAGTGCTGTCAATATGTGGCAAACTCTCACCTCTTGTGCTTATAAATCCTGACAGGAAAGCCCGTTTCTCTCCATGCCTGCAAATAGGGCTTTACAGTCAGTGGAGAAAGAGGTGTCCCCATGAGCTGAACATCTACGTAAGAGGTGGGGAGAAGCAGCTGAAAACGATGTTTAACATCAAGCCTCTGTGGTGCATGTAAGCAATGGTCTCTAGGGAGAGCTGAGCAGTAGTGAGAACAGCTCAGCAGTGAGTGCTGTGGGCTGTGTCTGTGTACAACCCCACCCCGAAGGGGTTGTTGCACAGGAAAGAAGCATCTAAATGTCCAGAGTGCCCTCAGAATAGAGAGAGGATGCTAGCCTGTGATTCCCCACAGCAGGAAACTTTCCCTTGGCACTGGACTCAAAGTGAGCAGGGATACTGAAGGAGAAAGCAATGTCTCAGAGTGGATGGGCCTTGTCTCCTCCTGTATCACTTGAGATGTGCATTGCTCCATGTGGGAGATTTCTCATGGATTAAACCCAAGAGACAGATTTTACATCCAAAACTAGGAGGGGTAAGCACAAGGTCCCTCTCTCAGCTGTGTGGCCTGCAAGGAAAGCCCTGCTACCTCCTCATGTGCCCTGTCCCCAAGTCCAAGGAAAGCAGATGAAGAGGAGGGTTTCCAAGGAGGAATAGAGTGTTTCAACAGATGGACTCTTTTCTGGCTGGTGATGTTATTCAGCTCTCAGATGTCAGGGAGATGTCAGGTGCAACAAAAGGAATGGATGGGTAGATAAACAGTAATACCCACAGTAGGGATTTTCTGAGGTCTGGATGTGAGATCATTTTGTGGGGAGACGTGGAGCTACTATCCTTGCTCCCTATGCGTTACTGCTTCTAACTCTAGCTGGTTTTTCAGTAAGTACCATCAGGGGAGGAAGCCTGCCAGTGGTTTCTGGGTTTGAAATGTGGGGCAGGGCTGCATGGCATGTGTGCAGCAAGAGACACCTGTGATGCTGCTGGACTGACTGCATGCACAATGCATTCCTCAGGTGTGAGGGGATAAATCAAGGTCCCTGAAAGGAAGAGCCACTCCTGCTCACATATTACTTCGACTGTCAAAAATCACTAGTTTCTGGCCCCATGGCAAGCGAGGCAACTGCAGAGCAGGATGGGATATTTGTATCCACCAGCTCTAAAAGCAAACCTTTGACCTTATGAATTGGTGGAAGACTGGTGGGAATAGAGGACTCCTGGAACATGGCTCACATTTTCACAGGCTCTTGGAAAATGGGCTGCCCTGAAGCACTAGTCTCCAGAGCATACAAACACATTTGTTGGTCACGAACTCATTTAGGTAAGAGCAAGGAGCTAAGGAAAAGCAAGCTTCTGTCTATTCCACTGCAGGTAAAACCTGGCTGATTGATTCTCTCCTCAGGCTCTGTAAAGATGAGGTGCTTTAAAAGACAGAATAAAATGGAGAGAGGCCTTCCTTCTCCCCAGCTGTAATGGAGGGGTACTTGCTATGCACCTGGACTGCATAACTTAGCAACTGTTCTGTAACTAAACAGCATCCTCCACACCCATTTAAGAGTTGTGATTAAGGGAGCTATTTCTCAACAAAATCCTCTCTTTTTAAAGGCAGCATGGTCAGATTAACTGCTTTGGGAATTGGTAGCACACAAGGACAGTCTAACTGCTCCTGTGAGAAAGCCACACTTATTGCCTCCCTTCAAAATGCATGAAGAAACCAATTCCCAAGGTTCTGCCTTCATCGTGCCATTAGATGGCAGTGCAGAATTAATCATGAGTTTCCATTCTCCCACAGAACCAACTGTGGGCAGAAGGGATACAGATACAGAAGGGAGGGGAGAGCTGCTACAGCAAGAATTAGGGATTTTTCACAACTTGGGGCTTATGCATTGAGTACAACTGACCCGTACTATTTGACAGATTAGTTTCCTTTTTGTTAGCAATTAATCATAGTGAGACTCACTACGGGATTAAGCAAAACCTAAACCATAGATTATTTCAAGAACAAAGAGGACAGTTGTCCTCAGACTGACTGCATCCATGTGAACTAAGGTGTTAAGGGATGTCCAAGCCATACAGGCACCTGATTCTCACCCATGGCTTTCTTTAATTGCTACTATGCATCGCTTGCTCATGGCTGTTTAAGGGCACTCAGTGTGTTCTGAAGCGTCAGGGGTTTTGTCTTGGTTTTCTGCTGACCGCAGGTAAATGGAAACTCTTTGCAGGGCTGTTTCTCACATTCTTAAAGCTGATCTCCCTTAAGCAAGAAAAGCTGGCAACTGCGTCTCATTTACTTTCTTCCTTCCTCTGCTACATGCTGATCCGACTGTAGGACTGCTTTATTTGTCCTTTTTTTGTCTTAAGTACCCCACAAAAATACATTTGAAAACAGTTGAGGAAAGGCAAGAAATAGAAAGAAATGAATCATAACCAGCTGCATTCAGCAGTTGAAAGGATGCTGTCAATCTTAGGTTTAAGTCAAAGTCAACTAACAAATAGCAAGTGGAAGCAAGTGACAAAATTTATCTAATAATCCAACCACTTTCCTCCTCTTCATCAGAATGGCTGCAAAGCTAAATTGAAGGGTTCTGAAAATACATCAAACCTCACCTTCTGGGGTTTAATTTAGGCATTTTTGTCTTCCTGTGTTGATCACAACTATTTTTAAGATGGCAAAAGCAGCTGAACTTGCTCCCCAGCCTGCAGGCTGCCAGGCAAGCACGTTTGTCCTTGAGCTAGCTCTTTCCCCAGGGCACAACTAGTTTGTGTTACTGGATTATCCTGCTCATAAGGTTGCAAAGAACTTATCCAGGCTTGGCAGAGAGTGCCCGGTACAAGCCCAGACTTGAGCAAGAGGAACACTAGGTCCAAAACATAACCAAGCTTTTTACCGAGTGATGCAGTCTTCTGACTGCTTCTGGTTCTGCAGTTTGTGGTAGACAACAGCAGCCACTGCCAGGGGCCCAGCATCTCCACACAAGAACGTGATGGATCGTCTTGTCAGACAGCTCAGGCTCTTCTTTACGTACTCATGGGCCGCCTGAAGGTAGGCTGGGTCTCCATACACATCATAGAGGTGCAAATACAGCACAGCAATGCCTGCAAAAGGAGCATAAAGGTTGCACTTCCCAGAAAAGTTTACCCTCCTTGCTCTGCGTCCTGGCTGTTTTAATGAACCTAAAAGCCCAGCCTCATCCAGGGCATAAGCCTTCTAGACAGGCTCCTTGAGCACATCCAGGGGCACAACCCATAGCTGCAGCATCCACAGCTTCTTTTCCTGCTTTGCGACCTCCTTGTACTTGATGCTGGTTTTGAGTGGACTGCAGGCCAAGGCAAGCAGCAGTGTGTGATCCAGGAGGGTGTGATCACTGGTCAGTGCTGATCTGGAGGACAGCAGAACTTCTGAGACACAGGACAAACACAATTCTAGTAGTGAGGAGCAAAAGATGACATTTCAACAAACCCACCTAAATCTATCAGCTGTAGCTGGGACTGTTGCTAAACAGTGGAGGGTAAAGAAAGAATCATCTTTGGGCAAGACGGTACTTGTGGCAGAGTAGAACCGGATTGTTACTATCCTTTATCTTTTGCCAGGCTACAAGGTACAGGGCTGGGTCTCTTGGATTGGATTTTACAAGAAGTGACACATCATCAGCACTTGGAAGCAGCACCCATAAGATTTGGCTTTCCCCCCCCACCTCATTCCCACTGGGATGCCCCGGTAAGGTTATTACATTTCTGTGGACATCACCCCCTGTTGCTGAGCAGGTCCCAAGCCCTACACCAAGGACTGGTGTGCCCCTACAAAAGAAAGAGGCTGCCTGACTCTCCTCTGTGGCACATCATTCATGCAACCAGCCCCTGGGTGAAACATGAATAGCTACTTGGAATGCTGGAAAAGGTTGTGTGGTTCTCCCTGGAGGTTTTCAATGGGCTAGCCAGCTACAGAAACAACTCTGCTACTGAGAAGTCACATCAATTGCTGTCCTTTGCCTCTCTGCCTTGTCTTCAGCCAGTTCTTGAAGCTTTTCATAGGTGACTGAGGAGTCCTTAGTCTGTGTCTGAGGGGTCTGCCATGTTTGAACCATCCTTCAGATCTGGAGGGTATCCTCAAACATGCACAGAAGAAAGCTACTGGCCTACACTACTTTGAGAGATGCCTATTTCTCCTTTTACCAGCATCTATTTCTAAGACACTGCATTTAAGCCTAAATTAATAGAGCCCATCTCTGCAGACTTTGATGAGGTAAGGTGAAGGGGGACAAGATGCTACAAAATTACTTTCCATGGTACTGAGGACAGTTTTAAATGTAGGTTGTTTTCTCATTTTGCATAGATAATCTCCAAAGCCTCATGCTACAGACAATTCAATTCCACATGTATATTAAGGGCAAGTTTCTATTTCCTGCTGAAGCTAATAACCTTGTCCTCTAAGCAGTTCAGTGTTAGGTTAGTATTTCCAGAGAGAGCTCAGATGTATGGTGCCATCACTCGACTGCATAAGGATGTGCATATGAAGCCCATCTTTAAAGGGGAACCCTCCTCTTCCAGCTTGCAGATGTCAAGTGACTCTCCTTGATTTATTTAGCAGCTAGCACAGCTTCTAGACTTTAACAGGCCTGAGAGCCATCTGAGCACAATGTGCACTCTTGACTTACCGCCTATTAAAATATACAACTTTGTGCTTTGCCAGTAGCTTCTATTCCCACTGCCATCGTACCACCCTCATTACATACGTAACTACCACACTAAAACTGCTTCCAGAACTGAATTCTTAGAAAGTCAATGTCTCAGCATTGTTTGCCTTCTTTGCCTCTCCTCTTTTATAGTGTTTCTCTCCTCCCTTTCCTCCAGGCCCAAGCATCTCTAGGAAAGGCTCTAAACAACCACTGACCTATACTAAAGAATGGAAGGGACAAATTGCTTCCCCAAATCATTAATTTTCCCTTTTCCTTCAAAACCAAAGGCCATATAAACTGAATCTAAAGCAAATTTCCTCAACTCAGTCCTGAAGGAATTCATACTCCCAAGCTGATCAGAAGGCACAATGCAGTGCTGCTTTCAGCCCACTGCTTGCTCTATTGCTGGGAGCCCGAAGTAGGGAAGGCCAGGAAAGGAAGGCAGGCCCATGCATGAAGAGACAATGTTTAGACATATGTAGAGGGATATTAAATGCAGTCAGCTGGGTGGGGATTCTCCTATATCCTGTGTGCCAAGATACAAGCAGTGTATTTCAGAGCTTGAGACAAGAAACTTTCCCCACCTGATGAACCTGGCTCAGTGAGAGAGTGTTGTTCTGCAGAAGCTATTCCACAGATCCCTCTACAGTAATACCTTCCTCACTCTGACTGATGGGGTGTTTGGTATGCAGTAAGTGCTACACAAACACGGCATCATCATTCAAATGTGGCTAGATAAGCATAGATCTGCTCCATTTCTGTGTTCAGTGTCCCAGTTGGAAATGTGACCTATTTTTGTGACCTCTGAATCTCCTGGTTGCTTCCAGCAGAACAGTGGCTGCCTGTGGCCTGCTACTGCCAAAGATTTATGGGTTTTGATCTGTTTATTGCTTATTCTTGGACCTTTTTCTATGTAGTTTCTCCAGACTTCCACGGTTTTTTTTGCTCCTTGCAGTGCATGGAGCCAAAATACTGCTGCATAGCCACATATGATGGAGACTGTATCAGGTATCACTTGATGGTGCAGGACTGCAGCAAACACTTTGCTACTGACATATCCTTCAGCAGGGCTCTGATGACTGAAACTGTCATCTCTAGTGTGCAGGAAGCCAATACACTGGAGTGTTAATATCTGAGATGCTTGCTCACTGCAGGAAATCAGGAGGCAAAAATGAGTTCTGCATGTCTCTCACAAAGCCTGTTTATTTAACATCTTCAGTAGATAGTCAACAACATCTCTTGCCATCCTGTATGAGGAGTACTGTAGATGCAGAGGGGTGTTCTGCATTAGAGATTTCTTCCTAGGTGGGCAGAGGAGGAGACTTAAATCTACATAGTAGAAATGGACTTGTGTGCACCAGTTGGTTAGAGCTGATGGCCCTGACTTTTGTAACCACTGCTATTAATGGAGCAGACATCACTAGACGTACCAGAAAAGTTCTTGCTTGAGACCCAAAGCACTATAGCAGGCTGAAAGAGTAGCTCCTCCAGATGACCATTCTGCTGATCAAAGAGCAGTAAAGCTCAGCTTCCTTGCACTACTACTGCAAACAGTTCTGCTGGTGGGAGAACAGCAGTAGTGAGACAAAGCTTCCCCTTCACGCTGAACAGAGAGGATAAAAGTGAGAGGTGTCAGCACTGCTGCAGTCCCTTTGCTGACAGCACCAGCAGAGATGCCCATTAGGCTGTTCTGAACATGACTCCTTGTCCACTAGGAACTGAGCTGCAAAGTGGTCCTTTCACAAAAGGCACTAAGTTGTCACGAGAGGATTACTTGTCCTAATTTGGACCATTTCCAAACCTGCCATCTGCAGTAATAAAGCGCTCCGAGATCTTGCACTGATCCAGGGAAGCAGGCACGCTCACAGCAGGGTGTCAAACACAGAGAGCAGAAGTGGGAACCCATTTCTGCACATAGTGATGGAGCCTGATGTTATTGTAATGAGTCAGGCATGGGGTAAGTTACAGACGGGGTGGCATAGCTTTACTGCCCAGCTCAAAGGATAATAAACATCTTTTCTGGTGCAGACACATGGGATACTGTATTTATAAATACATGCCAAAGCCATGCTGAATGGGACAGTGAGACATCTCTGGAGAGCTGTATTATGCCATGTCCAGAACTGCCTGGTGACCCACAGGTGCATTTGACTACTGCTTGTTTTTCTAGTACACTGTGGGATAAGGGGCATTTCTTAGGGTGCCTTAGTTTTTCCAGCCTTAAAACCTGGGTAACAAAGCTTCTTTTGTAAAGTGGAAGAAAGCATTCCCCTAAAAAAACCCCAAATGAACAAACAAACCCCAGGCCAAACCAAAACTACCCATTACCCCATCATAGAACCCTACAATATGTTAGGTTAGAAGGGATCTGTGGAGGTGATCTAATGCAACCCTCTGAAAGTAAGGCCAGCTTCAAATTTACATCCCATTGATCTGATCCTTGTCCAGTCAAATACTAAGCCCAGAAACAGAGATGTCACAACAACAACTCGCCAAGCACTTGGCAGTAGTGTGGTTTATGTGGGTGACAGAAGGCTCTCTATTCCCTCTTCATCAAATGCAGCCTCACTGGCTCTTATTCTTTAGGGATTGTCTGAGGATATCTGTTTTCCTGAACAGAACTCTCTGTTGATGCAAGTTCTCTGGGTTCTGAGACGACAACGCAGATACTACACTAAAATGAAGGAAAGATGTTTTTCCAGAAGCTTTCCTGAACTGGTCTGGTCAGGATTTCTATCCATTCTTAAATGGCTTTTATTTCATCTGGTGTGTCTTTTGAAGAGCCCTTTCAAATGTCAACTCAGCCCTGTTCCTTGTTTCTACTTGCCAGCCAAAAGCTGTGGATGGGGCAGACCAGCTGGACTCACCAGTCTCAGAGGCTCTCAAGCTCCAAAGGCCACAACTCTGACACTGCTAGAGAAGGGAATGCTTGCATGGAAAACAAGTTCCAAAGGCACTGCCATAATGTGGAGAAAGGGGAATCTCTCCCTTATATACCATTTCAGATGGCAGATCACCTCATTGTCTGAGAAGGACACAACAGTCCAGCAGGCACTAGAGTTAGGAACTTCCCAGGTTCTGCAGTCAGCCAGGAGGTGACAGAAGTGAAGTCAGTCTCCTTCCATTCCCTTTTCATTGTCTCTGCTTCCAGCCAACTTAGTCTTTGGTGCAAGGCCCCATGCACTATAAGAAATACCAGCACAGAGCATACATGTTCTTCAGCATCCTCATGTGAAAATGGATGAGGCAGTTGTACTTTTGCCAGGATTCTGATTCAGGATTAGCTGAATTAGATGACAGTTTACTTTCCCTCAGTCAACTCTTTGATACCAGTGAAACAGATTAAGATCACAGACTCTTACAGCAGTCTGACTAAACTGCTTAAAAGAGAGAACACAACAGCCAAGTCTGGCCTATACCCAGTCACGTGCCTCGTGCTGCCTATGTACCTTGGTCTCTATGGGGAAATGAATGAAACTAACAAGCCAATTCACATCTGTTTTGAGGTCATTCAGCCGGGTGCTGGATAATCTTGATCCAAAATGTGTGTTTACTGCCTCTGAGCTGAAAATATAAGTTCTTCCCTCCCTTTGCTCCAACTTCATATGCCAACAAGCTGTGGCTTCCCTAACACAAATGCTGGCTGGGGAAACAGGGCTCCATCGAGTGTGTTGGGAAAGAAGCAGGCACCAAAGTAAAACACCAGCATATGCTGTGTATTACTGGGTGTAATGTAGTACACTCAAGCACGTTACATTTCACGCAGAGTTTGTGCTGAGAGAGCCATATTTCAAATCTCTCTTATTAGCAGCCACAAGAGTGTGGGTTGATTTCAGACTGCTGGGCAATGATTTACATGAGAAGATACTCAACAAGCCTTTTCTACATAAGCAATTACAGGGGAAAGCTGCTGTCTTGGCCCAATTAATTTTGTCTCCGGGAACCAGCACTGCATAAATTAATGTAGCTAGGATTAGAAAAGAAGGGAGGGTGGCAAAGATACAGTGTAGATCTGCAAACTTCCCTTCGCTGGCTGGGACCTGCAGGAAATCTGCCTATGGGGTTTTTTCTAATCCTATTAGTCAAGGTAGGAAGGTTGTGTTCCAATGGGGAACGATCCCTGGGAGGAAAAGATAAGAATCACTCTTGAGAAACTCCCATGTAATATTGAGCTGAAATCCTGATAGCGCTCTCAAACACTGCTTCAACAACTGTAGTTACTTTCCAACATGAAGCTCCTTAAGCCATCCTAAGGAAAGAAATATGGCCTCTGGGCTTTTAGAGTACCCCTAACATCAGCAAGTCCTCCTCCTTTATCTCCTGGTGAGAGGTAGACTACCATTATACCACGTAGTACCCTCATGACTTAAGACCATCTCTACACATGGGGTGCTTCCCATCTACGGGGACCTCAGAGCAGGGTCACACAGACTGTAGGACTGAACCTGCCTCTCAAGGTGAAATCAGCAAGCACTGAAAAAGAAAACCCTTATAAATTCATAGGCAGCAGCAGAGTTCTCCCACGCTGGAATTTAATACTAGCATCCTAGCATTTCTTAGGAACTGCTCTAGAGTGCTCTCAGTCTGTCTACCTTACTAAAATCGTTAAGCTGTCATCAAGCTGCAGAGTTATTTTAGCACCAGCACAACAAACACCATTCTCCCAAGCAAACTGTTGGCATCAAGTTCCACAGGATCCAAGCACAAGCCAGCCACACCCAGATCATCATGTAGAAAGTTGTCCTTTAGGATTGCAGTGCATTGCCAAAGGAAAAAGGCAGCAAAAAACCTTGCAGTAAGCATGAGAATAATATGGAATTAACTGCAACCACCACAGGGTCCCTCCCTAGAGCCTGGCTTGGTGCAGAAGTCAGGCAAGCTGACAAAGCACGCAGCACTAGCCAAGGATGAGGCATCAGTGAAAGGTGCATCCTCCCTGGCTCCAGTGGTTGGAATAGGGAGGTGAAGGCAAGGCATGCTCCCAAGGAAGGAAAGCCAGGTTGAAAATGCAGAACAGGATCAAAACAAGCTCCTAGAAGCTTTGCAGACAGAGGTTACCGTGAGGAAGGCTTCCATCCTTCGTTATACTCACATCTGCATTTCTGCTCCTTCCAGCGGGTACTGGAGCAGAACTATCCCTGGCTAAGCAGAGGGGCACTGCCTGGGGAACAGGAACGCAGGAACCTGCCCATCAGACAACATCATAAGGGAAAATTCAGCCCAAACAGCAAAGGCTGGACATCATCTCAGGCCTTAAGCTCACCGCTGCCATGTGCAAGGACTAAATGGCCTACCACATGCATCTGCCTACTTCATGGAGCACTGGTTTACTTGTTACCATCCTCACTGGGACCAGATTTCGAACTAGTCCCTTTGAAGGTTCCCATGTTTGCTTGCTGTTGTATAAGTTTGGCTCTATTAACCATGAGAAGACCCTGCAACGCTACAGTCTCTGCAGCTTCAAACCTGCTCCAGAAAACAGGGAGTCCTGAGAAAGACAGCCTCTTATTTTCATGGACTGAACCACACAGGAGCTTCTTGACTGGGATCTAGTGTGATCATTGAAACCCTGTCATCTGCCTTGGCCTGACCTAGAATTGAGCTCTGGAGAGCTCCTGCTCCACACGATCCGCTCGGCCGCACTACCTGCCCAGCCAGTGTATGCGGTGCAGTCCTGCGGGTCTGCAGACTTGAGGCCTCTCTCCATGTGCTGGAGCAGCTCCCGGATCTTGTTATTCAGTCTCTGCGTGAATTCGGGGGTCAGCTGTGGAGATAAACCCCCCCCCCCCCAAGCTACTAAATACGAAGGAAACACCATCGGGCGGATGGGGGTTTGGGAGATGCCCTCAGGGAGCACAACCGGGTGCTCTTTCACCTGACAGCCCCCATGGGTACCTCAGCGCCGGGCTGGCTCCCGCCTCCTCAGCCTGGCTTAGCGGCCCGGGCGGGAGCAGGCACCTCCCGGCCCCAGCCCACCGCGGCCACACTCACCCTCCCGGCAGCATCGAAGTAGCCGGTGGCCAAGGACTTGTCGTAGTCGGCATAAGGGTTCGGAAGCGCCCGCTGCGCCATCATGGTTCCGCCGGCCGCGACGCGAGCCGAGCCGAGCCGAGCCGAGCCGAGCCGAGTCGAGTCGCTGCTAAGCGGCCTTCCCGCGCTCCGCCCCGGAAAACGGCGGGCGGCCGCGTAAATCCCGCCGCTGCTCCCGCGCTCCGCCGCACTGAGGCGGCGGTGAGGGCCGTGCTCTAGGTCTGAGGCGGCTCTGTGGGGTTTAGGGAGCTCGGGGTGAGTTAAAGGTCACTTGCAGCCGCCTCTGAGGGGTTTAGAGGTGTTTTTCGGTTCGCCTTGTAGGGTTTAAAAGTCCCTTGCTGCACCTGTGGGGTTTAGGAGCACTTGTTTGCTGACCCTGTGCTATTTAGGGTTCCATGTTGCTGATTCTGTGGTGTTTATGGAGCTGTGTGGGATTTAGGGGTGGCATGTTGATATTCTGTGGTATTTAGGGATCCCATGTCGCTGTTTCTGTGGTGGTGGGGATTCTGATGAGGCTAGTGATGTGGAGTTCAGGGAGTTCTGTGGTGTTGAAGGGTCTCACGTTGCTGGTTCTGTGGGGTTTAGGGGTCTTGTGGTTGGTTCTGTGGGGTTTAGGAGCTCTGTGGTGTTCAGGGGTCCCATGTGATTGGTCCTTTGGTATTTAGGAGCTCTGTGGTGTTTAAGGGTCTCATGTTGCTGGTTCTGTGGGGTTTAGGGGTCTTGTGGTCAGTTCTGTGGGGTTTAGGGAGCTCTGTGGTGTTTAAGGGTTTCATGTTGCTGGTTCTGTGGGGTTTAGGAGCTCTGTGGTGTTCAGAGGTCCTATGTGGCTGGTCCTTTGGTGTTCAGGGAATTCTGTGGTGTTTAGGGGTCCCATGTGGCTGGTCCTTTGGTGTTCAGGGAACTCTATGGTGTTTAGGGGTCCCATGTGGCTGGTCCTTTGGTATTTAGGAGCTCTGCGGTGTTTAAGGGTCCTGTGTGGCTGCTCCTTTGGTGTTCAGGGAGCTCTGTGGTGTTTAAGGGTCTCGTTGCTGGTTCTGTGGGGTTTAGGGGTCTTGTGGTTGGTTCTATGGGGTTTAGGAGCTCTGTGGTGTTTAGGATCCCATATGGCTGCTCCTTTGGTGTTTAGGAGCTCTGTGGTGTTTGGGGTTGCCATTTCATTAACTCTGTGTTGTTTAGGGAGCCCTGTGCAGTTTGTTTTGGCTCTCCTTTGGGACTTGAAGGCTCTGTGGGGGTTTGGGGCTTCTTGCAGCTGGCCCTGGGAGTTTTGAGGTCTTGTAGGGATGGGCACCGTGTTGGGCCCTGTGGGGCTGGCGGCCCTATGCATGTGGTGGCAGAAGGTCAGTCCCGGGAGCACATCGGGCCCTGCTCCTCTCAGCAGCCATAGTTCCTCATGCAGGTTGTGCCTTGGTAAGGGACAGGAGCTCCTCCTTGCTGCCCCTGCTGAGCTGCTGTGTCTCACTGTTGGCTTCCTCGTGAGTATAGGGTTGGTCCCTACCACTCATAGTCCTGAGCAGTGCTTTGCATCCCAAATTCCACTGGTGTTGGGGGTCTCCCTGCAGTCATCCTGTGGTGGTGTACCCCTGAGGAGCCCGCCATGTTGGCTGTGTGGTGGCATTCACTGGGCAGTGTAATCCTCATGAGCTGTATTTCTGGATGCAGGCCTTGCTGTAACTGTGCCTAGCTCTCCTTTTCCTGACCCTATAGGCCTGAGATGGGTTGTGACATCCCTGCTTGGGGTCTAGCTTGCTGAAATGCAGCTCTGGAGCTCCCCAGCACTTCTAGCTCTACAGGAAGGCCCAAATGAATGTGACTGAGCTTAAAGTTCTTGAATAGGTCTAAGTGTAGTGATACTGACCCTTGTAGGAGCTGAATCCATCTGGGTGGGTTTAAGGGAAACAGCTGCTGTAAGAATTTACTTTTTGGCAGTGATCAAGAACACCCATGGAAATACTGCATTCATGCTTGGGACAATTGTATTTTTGGGACAACTGTATTATTTAAGGGATTCTAGTTTTCTACCCATGTGTCCATTCTTTATTGCAAGCTGTAAAAATCAGAGCTCAAAGAAAAGAAAAAAAAAGGTATTATCCCAGGGGGTGGTGACAACCGAGCAGAAAAGAGGGAATCCCAAGTGAATTTGTTTTCAGTTCCTTTTCACTCAGCTGTTCCTTGTTTAGAGAGTTTCAATCATGTCATTGCCTTGCATTCGAGTCTGGGAGGTGGGTTATGTAGCCCTAGCATGAGCAAAAATAACATGGGGTATTCTGCTTATGGCTTAATTCCCAGCCCTGTGTTATGGTTTTTCCTTCCATCTGCAGGTCAAAACAATACTGCCTGCTGTCCTTTAGGCACAGTTCAGTATTAACTTCCAGCACAGGGCGTTTCACCTTTAGAATCTTTCTTTTGTCTTTGATTCCTCTTCTATTCTCTTTTCTTTTTCCAGATCACTTAACGACTAAGATACTTCTCCCAGATTCTGCTGCCTGTTGCCAAGCAGTTTAGTTTCAGTATGTTGTTTTCTAAATGGTTACGGTCAGTTGGGCTTCAATGGACCTGCTGCTGCCCAGGATAAATCCAAAGTACCTGTGACTGTCACAGAGAGCTCAGGTAAGTGACTCATTATTTCATCCTTAATAACCTGCCTGTGCAGAACAGGGAATGAAAGAAGGAAATGAGCCTGAGAGGGAAGCTGCCAGGAGCACAGGATGTTCTCATTGCAGTCTGTGTCACACTGGGGTGTCTGGATGAGGGACTTGTTTGTTTGCTTTCTCTGGAAAGGGTCATGCTGGATTTACTGAAAAAGGGGCAACTAAAGCAGATCTGTTCAAAACACATCTAGAGACACCTTTTGCGTGGAAGTCAGGTATCAGAGTGGATAGAGAAAATGGTGAGAAAATGGGCTGCAGGAGCCTTCCTGGCAGGCCCATCACAGCCCTAGGAAAACCTGATTTTGAAGTGACTCATCATCAGTGGTTGAAAAGACATCCCAAAATCTTTCTACCTGTGGGAAAAGTAATGTTTTCTGCTCCACAGCATTGCTTGAAAGAGAAATCCTTACTGAATTTTAACAGCATAATGATCCTGGCTGTTGATAGTCTGCACTGCGCTGGTAGCATGCTTGTTGGTCCTGGGACTGCATGGGTAAAACGGATGTTTCACAGTCTTTCTTGAAGAAAACCTCAGGTGTCTGTTCCCTCCTCATTCCAGTGAGGATGCGAATCCCAAATCTGTGCCAGCTATACAGCGGCCTACAGACTGTTTGGCATCTTGCCTGAGGACTAACTGAAACACCTGCTTGAGAGGAGATGCCTCCTCTTGCCCTCACTGTCCTTCACTGGCTATGGGCATCCATCAGGTCTGTAATCTCACCTAGTGCTAATCTCCAGTCTGCAGGTGCCCACATTGGGCAGTGTACATGTGGAATTGCAAGTGGGCTTTCCAAAATGGTGCTTTGGCATCTACCCCTCTTCATAGCCTTCTCTCAGGGTTGGATTGACCTGGCACAGAGGCCTCCGTGCTGTGGGCCAGATGGGCTTGGCATGCTAATCCCATAGTAATAAATGTGAGGGTTGCTTGTTTTGCCTTTGTGAGTGCAGTGAGCAAGGATAAGGTGTTCTTCACAGACTTGTCAAATAGAAAAAGGGATTTGGGAGGCTGTGTGTGGAAGTGCTCCACAGAGCATGGCTCTCCTGGAAAGCTGTACAGGCAAAGCACTTGGGCAGTGGGAGAGGTTTTAAACTGCTGTAAAGTTGCCCCAGGGATGTCTTGCGTGGTCACAGAACAGCTGCAGTACAGAATTTTGTGGATAGTTAAGATGTAATCCAAGCTGGGGCATTTATCTCTCCATCTCTCCTTTGGTCTGTCTCTTTTTCCTGTTGACTTCTTTGTGTTCAAGCTTCAGACAGTGCAGAGTAGAAGTGAGAAGCTTCCCAGCTCTGTTAGCCTCTCTTTACGCGTTTATTCAGCAGCAGCAGCAGCATGGCTAAAGGTACTATGTATTTAGGGTGGATATCCAAAGTGTCTTAAGAAATGTGAAAGATCAAAGGTGTCAGTTTCCTCTTTTAAAATAATAATTTTGAATATTGGGTGTTATTTCAGCTGTAATGCTCTGTATAAACCAGGGATTATTCTGGAAACTTTGCTGTGCTTTCCTATTAGAGCCATGGCTCACTGTATTTGATCTTGGTAAAAACTCAAACCTATATTAAGAGATTGAAAGCCTTAGTGCCATTTGGAGCTAAGCAGACTTGTTTTTGGAAGGTAAAGCAAGTGTTATATCTTGGCATTATGATGGCAAAGTTTTTCATTTTAGGAGGATATCCAGGAGAGGGAAAAAGCGTATTATTTTATTGGATTCTTTTTTGCAATGCACAGCAACCGTGATTGCAGGTGGCATTGACTGGTTTTCTTTTAGCACCTTCTATGAAGAGCACAAAGCCTCAATATTGGTCACAGGAGCTGAACTAAGCTAACTGATTATATTAATAGTATATGTCGGGCACAGCTCCCCTATATCCTGCCTGCATTTATTGTGGTCATAGGTTAAGCTAAGTGTTCAGTAACAATGGATCGACTCTGTATACACACCTCAGTAGGTTTTGAGCTAGCAATTTCCTTTCACATCTCTGGCAACATAGGTGAGTCAGTGAAAACACCTGCTCACTAGAAGGTAAAAGAAAGTCAATTGATACAGGGAAGGGAGAAGAGCAGAAAACTAAGAATGCTGTTGTGTATGTCTGTGGCTCACCTGCATTTCAAGTGTTTACTCTGATCTCAAACAGTACAGCAGAACTAGAAGGGGTACAAGTTGTAGAACTAATCAGGCCAAAACAAAGGTCATCGACTGTGTGGAATGGCATACGTGCAAGCACTGAGTAGCTAGGCTAGGACTACTCAGGCTGAAAAGAGACATCTAAAGAGGGCTGTTGTAAATGTCTGTGAAGTCTTGAAGTGTCATGGATGTGAAGAGGGGAAGGTGACACACTGGCTTTCAAAGCTAGCAGACATCAACTGAAATGACTGGAGCAGCATTCAGAGGTGAAGGAGTTAAGCCATGACAGGTTGTCAAGTAAAAAGACACCACTGTGCTTGTGTACAGGAGGTGCCTGAGCCACCTATTTCTGGGAGTTATGAGAGTGTGTTAGGGGCAGCTTTCCAGTATCTTAAGGGGGCCTACAAGGATGCTGGAGATGGACCGTAGTGATAGGACAAGGGGTGATGGGTTCGAACTGAAACAGAGGAAGTTCAGGTTAGATATAGGGAAGAAGTTCTTTACTGTGAGGTTGGTGAGGCACTGACACAGGTTGCCCAAAGAAGTAGTAAAAATGCCCCATCACTGGCAGTGTTCAAGGTCAGGTTGGACAGAGCCTTGGGCAATATGGTCTAGTGTGAGGTATCCCTGCCCATGGCAGGGGCTTGGAACTAGATGATGTTAAGGCCCTTTCCAACGGAAACCTTTCTATGATTATATGATTCTGTAATTTGATGTTACTGCGTGTGTTTGCTAATACACTGCCTGAGCATCAAACAGGAAAGGTGGTATTGGAGGATTTCCTTAGAGCTGGTGTGGCTGGTGCTATGGGTTTATATTTTGCTTTATGACATGTTAGCCTGAGTAGAGAAGTTAATAGCCTAGCAGTTTTGTCTCCCAACATGTGTCTCCATGTCGGCAGCACCTGCATCCCGTTTAACCTACCAACATTCCCTTAATTGCACGGTAGCTGCAACTTGTGTTGCTGTGGCTTTACCCTGCTCTTCTTGTTCTCAGCCACTAGATGCCCCTGTCCCACAAGCAAGAAGCCGGAGGAGCTGTGTACTGCTCAGTGTTGGCCGTGTGGCTGGCTTCTGCTGTGTGTAAGGAGCAGAGGTCAGTAGTCCTGAGCATCAGGCCAGAACTCTTTGGAGAAACGCACGTAGCAGTCCTCCGTGACATTCTGCCATTTTCTTTGTGTACCGTAGGAGATTTATTCTAACACAATGGGAATCCATCTTTCTTAGCAAATGAAAGAGAGAGGTTGGAGACTAAGGAGATCAGTAAGGGCTGTCTGTGTGCAGGAGCAAAGAAAACCAGACAGGAAACTGCTGAGAGCTGGATTAAGCACTGTTTTGGTGATGAGGTCATCTGGAAGACAGAAGGGTTTGTTGAGACTTTGATACACTTTGATCCCTGGACAGGACTGACATCAAGTCAGATTTCTTTTGCTTTGCTGCAGTGACTAAAGTAGTCTGTGTAGGGCACTTGCATCCTTAATGCTGTCTTTAAAGTTCAGCATGAGGACTGGATATGATTGCCAGTGAAAACATGATGTGGGTACGGCTGATTGCTCACCCTAGCTCTGTATTTGACATCTTTCTGCCCCTGCATTCACCTTTGCATGTCTACAGGACGAGAAGTGCACAAGCATGACTATTGACTTGTTTGCTTAGTGATGTGAGCAGTTTGGAGTGGCAGTGACCAGGGACTTTGTGATACTGAGCAATAAAATTAAGCTGTAGAGGTGACCTAAGGACTCTGAAGGTCACTGAAAGAACCCTGTTTTTTCATTTGGTACCCTATGAAGGTGCATTTTATGCCTTCCTTGTAGTGGAATCTGCTATTGCTCAGAGTGTGCTAATGGGTTTTTTGAGGGGTGAAACTTGGATGTCATGTTTTTAAAGGACCTTCAGTCTTGAGCATCTATACCATCAGCAACTGGGAGTCCAGGCAGCATCACAAGGTCTGTTCTGATCTGGCAATGCTTTGGCACTTGTGCCAGTGTCTTGATATTCATTCTCTACCTTCACCTTTGTGGTAATAGGTTTGTCCTGGTCAGGAAATATGTGCCATCAGACCCCTGCATCTGGATTCCCCATTGAGTTCACTCACTTTGACTCCTGTCCCCTGCCCGTGCGAGGCTTGTGGCTGACTTGTGTTTCTGTGGCTCTTTCCACAGAGGGAGAAGGGTGGTGGCTGGCTCTGAGGAGGGACTTTTTCAGAGCTTCTCATCTCCTTCAGTGAAATCAGGTAGAGGCTGATTCATTTCATATTCTTCAGTATGAGGGTGCTGAGGCACTGGCACAGGATGTCCAGAAGAGCTGTGGCTGCCCCATCCCTGGCAGTGTTCAAGGCCAGGCTGGACACAGGGGCTTGGAGCAACTTGCTCTAGTAGAAGGTGTCCCTGCCCGTGGCAAGGGATTGGAAGTGGATGAGCTTTAATGTGACTTCCAACCCAAACCGTTCTATGATTCTGTGGTACCTGTCCCCTATAAATGTGTAATGCCACCTAATCAACCTCATTTCCGACAGATTTCTGTTTCCTGTTGAATATCTCAGGGGCAATTAAGCTGCGAACCTTTGTTGAACTCTTTTTCTCATCGTTCACGTATTCAGAATGGCCCTTTGCAAACAATTCCAATGTCTGGTATGCCCATATGCAGCTGGGTGCTTCTTGGAGTGAAGCTGAGCACTGTTTCATGCCTCAAATGTGTCCATAACTCTACAAGCTTCCATTTTCCCTGCAGAAATCAAGCTGCTGTGCTGAGGCTTTCAGAGGGAGGGCTCATCCCAGCTGGTGCAGGGCCAGCACAGCTGCCTGTCACTCAGCCACAAGCCATGCTTCAGTGCCAGGAGACAGCAGCATGCTTGCTTCTCCAGAGAGTGACATCTGTTGGTGGGTGGCTGCCTAGACAGTAACAGAGCTTGCCGTGTGTGCTGCAGAGTTTCTTGCTTTCCTTGTCTGTTATATATTTTGCCATGGGTTTTTTTTCAGAAAGGCTTTATAAAGCTTAGCTGTTAAGGGCTGAAAATAGTTTTCAAATTCATGATGTTGCTCAAGGCAAGGAGGCAGTTTCCCCACTACATTCTCAACCTTGTGGCTTCCCACTGTGCAAGGATAATGTTTCATCTTAGTTCACTTTCTTGTGACTTCTCTCAAGATGCAGATGAAAGGAAATTAATTGCTCACAGAACAAGTATGCATGTTCTACTGAAGATACTCTTCCTATAGGATTCTATTCTGCAATTACCTTGTTTTTCACTTTCTGATTTTCCTGTTCGAGGAGTTTTCAAGACAGTGGACAAAGGAAACAAGAAGAAACCTTTCGCACAAGGAGAGAGCCTTCCCAAAGTGAGGATCCTGGATTTGGTGGTGCAGATGTTTGGCACTGTAAATGTTTGCCACTCTGCAGGTTGTTTGGTGCTCATGACCCCATGTGCTAGATGTGCTTCATAGACAGTGTGCTCAGGTGCTGGAACAGGCTGCCCAAATTCCTGCATTTGTTCAGTAGCAGTGCTGTGCTCAAGCTATGAAGATCATGAGCCTTTGTTTTGGCCTTCTCTTGTTCTAAATGGTTCATGAATGCAGGCAAAGCAGCCACAGGCTTGTCTGTGAAGGACTGTCTAGACTTACAATAAATGACACAGATGTGGCTTTAATGCTTATATATTCCTCAGCTGTGGAACAATATGATGGAAATATCCCATTTGTGTTGTCCCACTATTTTAAACATGTGGAAAGTAGGGAAAGGGTGTGCATAACACCCTTTGTGTTAGGTGGTGAGTTTAAAACCTGATGACTGTCAAAACATAAATAACTTTTTATTTTACTTGGGTGATTTTTAGTTATTTTTTTTACTTGATCTCTGGAAAAGCCTAAAATGGGTTGTACTGTGAGTTTTTCTTGTTACTGAAGTAGGAGTCCTTTCTGCCTCTCCCTCCCTGTTATTGAACTTTTTTGTGCTTGTGAAATCACAGTCCATCTGTTGTGGGAAGCTAATGGGAGGATGGTGGTAAACAGGCAACTGGAAGCACTCACAGTGTACCAGCACTGCTGTTCTACCTGCTGGATTGTACAATTAAATGGATTAATGTCAGAACTCTGATGCAAAAAGGTGTATTTTGCCAGGATGAGGTGTTATAGTAAGGGAGAGAAGAGGAAAAGGGCTAGGCCAAAGCCAGGCATTTGTATGGGTAAGGGTTTTGAGCAAAATAAAAAGTTGGAGACTTTTACAAAAGTCATGGCTTGAGACCAAGTTCTTGTGCTGTTGATGCTGGGAATCAGACCCATGCTGCCCAAAATGAGCCTCTAAATTCTTCAAAGCACATTCCTGAGTGTGCTACAGCTGCAGGAGGATTGCTAGGAGCGGAAGGGAAGCAAAGAGAGAATTAGGTTGTCTGGAAAGATAAAACATGATTGCAGGAATGCATGACTGGCTTGACTCCCTGGCTGGACAGGAAAGATTGACACTTGTGTAAAGCACTCTTTGCAGGTAATGTCCCTAACATCATTTCCATCCACCCTGCCTACCAGCTGATAGGCTCTTTCCACTGTATCATTTCTAAATGCCATGTGCTCAGGTCAAATGGTACTTTCTGTTTCTGTGACTTGTTGTGCAGAAGCACTGTCTGAGGCTCGTACAGTGGCAAGTTGTATCTCAGTTTCGTGTGGCTCTTCTGCATTGCTTGAAGCATTGCTGAGCTCTTCCTTTACAAAGCTGTCTCTAGATATGCTTTCTCACTTCTAAGAGTCTGGTTTAGAGAACTCAGTTTTATTCTTTTCTGTGCCAGTCATGCTGTGACACTTCAGATGCTAATGTTGCAAATAATCACTTCCTCCCTTGCCTCTGCTTTCATGTATCAGCTTTGGTGGTCCTGTTCTGTAGCCTGAGAATCTTCCTGTGCAGTAAGAGATGACCTCATTTCTAGACAGTTGTCTGAGATAGAGAGCTTATGCTTGCAAGAAGCCTGTATGGCAGGGTGTGAATGCAGGAATATACAGCTGTTTAGACGAAGCAGCACTTCAGTGTATTTTTGTTCCATATTTGAACAATGTTGGCTAAGTTTGAACCAGAGACACAACATGTCAGCTTACCATGGATGGTGACAGCCTTACTGGATGCCTTACTGCATGGATACCTGCTATTGAAGGGCTTTCAGTTCTGAGAGGTCTGTATTTTTCAAACCTTATTTTCTGTCTTAAGTTAGAAATGACAAACTGAAGCTTTTCTTGACCATGTATGAACCACCTCCTCATTTTTGCTGTGAACTCCAAAGCACATGCTGTTGTTGAGATCTCTCTAATCAGAGTAATGAAATGAAAACTTTCCAGTTATAATTATGGAATTTCAGCACTTTAATGCGATTTCATTGCACTGGATGTGGTAGTTTATGATTGCTTTGGTTAAAATAGATTGTAGCATGATGGGATCCATAGGAAGTGGAAACAGATGCCTAGAATTTATTTTGGTTTGTTTATGGCAGTGGATAAAGATGGAAACCTGAGTATTTAACTTATTTAATCAGTACTGGCAAGTGAATAAACTGGTTTTGTACTGTTCTTCTTTAAATTTGATTGCTCATTTTACCAAAATCTGGTAATACCTTAATCACATCTGTTCATGAAGTCAACTATCTGAATACTAAAGCCTGTGTTTAGTGTTTTCCTCCCATGGGTTGGTTAATTTAAACCCTGCTGAACACTGGTAGGTGTCAGGGTGAAATGCATAATGAAGACAGTACAATACAGAGTATCTTCAGGGAAAGGGCAGCTTAACTTCACTCAAAGCCTATATTAGTGACCCCACTCATTTCTGCTGGGGTTGTGTGTGATAAAAATTCCTGCTCCAAAGCACAGACTGTCTTTAAGCCACGTGGTCTTTGTGGGCAAGAGCCTGTTTCTGGGGATTTTGCTAGCGTGAAGAGCTGTATTTGTTGAAGTACAGCAATGTGTATTGCTGAGCATAAAACTGTATCAATGGTCATTGTCTTATAATTAACTTTCTTTGCTATTATAAGAAAACCATCTGAATAGACAGTATTGGAGTTCCAGGGTTAAACCTGAACACTTAACCTGACAGCATCAATTACTTCTTCAAACATCTTTGCTTTCCTGCCCTAAAATGTTTTTCAGTCAGTCAAAATCATGTCTCGTCTCCCACTTCCCAATTAAATGACACTGCAGATCTATATAGCAAGAATTTGCTGTGCTATTTGAAGAGAGATCTCCATCCTCAGGCAAGTTGTCTGCTTAATTTGGAGGCTCAATCAAATGCTTCTGTGCATAGCCCAGTGTACAAGAGCCAAAACTTTAGTCTTTTGTCATTTTTCCCCCAGGGTAACCACAGGAAGGGGTGAGGAGAAATAAAAAGACAAACAAAGTTTGCAGGTCCTTCCAATCTATAGCTCTAGGCATGAAGTAACAAGGAAAATGCTGATTGACCAGGGATGATGGATATATGGTGAGAGGCCAAGGCCATGTTAAGTAACTCTTATGAAATGTTAAGGCCCCGTCCCACCAAAACCAGGAATATCCAGCCCTGCATAGATTTGTGCCAAAGGGTAAGAAGCTAGCATGGGGAGAATGTGATGTATTTCCTTTTCAAAGAGTAAACATATTTATTCCAAAGGGAAGATTAAGTCACTTTTATTCATTTGAAGTTAGAGAAGGAGCTTTGTGTAGAACACTTTGTGTCTTCTCGTATAGAATACTTAAGTTGGAAGGGACTTGCTGTAAGCATCCGGTCCAACTGCCTGACCAGAAGTTAAAGCATGGTATGAAGGGCATTGTCCAAATGCCTCTTAAACACCGACAGGCTGAGGCATCAATCACCCCTCTAGTAAGCCTGTGCCAGTGTTTGACCACTCTCTCAGTAAAGCAGTACATCGAAATGTCAAGTCTGAACCTCCCCTGATGCACCTTTGAGCCATTCCCGTGTGTCCCGTCACTGGATATGACCTCTGTTGTAGTAAAAGAAATGTTAGAGCACATAATTATTAGATTATTTCTTGTTCAGGACAAGCTTGATTTAATAAGGCAGAGAGGCTTACTGTCCAGAAATCCTGAAGGTACTAGCTCATAAGCTAGTCATCAGCACTCATCTTGTGCTCCACCACTGCAGTGGAGCTGCTTTTCTCCTTGGAATGAGCCTAGCTTTAGGCCTGACCCAATAATGTGCTAGGAACAACAAGTCTGGTTTTATTTGGGCTGTTTTGTAGTCTGGGGAATGGGTAGAAGTTACTGTGAGTCATATTTCATAGTGCCTACCTGTGAGGACCTGTTGTTCTAGGAAATCTATAAGTCTATATAACATGCTCTTCTGATCTGGTGCTTACCTCTTCTGATGGATCTTTTATCTCTCTACTCATTTCCTTACTTTCCTTCTGGGTCACCCTAGTCATAGATCTGAGATCACAGGGTGGTGTGCAATAGGTCTGGCCAAAATCCTCTTTAGATGTCCACCATGAAGGTTGGACCAAATGGTCTGTACCGGGTCAAAATGTGCATGAAAACAATTTGGTCATTGAAGTTTTGATTTTAACAAACTTAAATTGCACGCGGGGGGGGGGGGGGGAAGGGACTATCAACCAAATTAAAATGACCGAACTGTCTAGTGAACACAGTATGTGCCTGTGCAAATGCACATCTGCAATTTTATGTGCATAAATTAGCAGCTTAGGGACAGTTTCTGTTGTAGCCTTCATTCTAGGAAAAGCTTATTTACTTATCATCTAATCAAGGGCAAGTCAATTTTGTTTTCCTTTGCTACACCAAACACACTGGGCTATGATAACCTATCAAATATTCACCCATGACAGGATGGCCACAGAAGGCAGCGAGTGGAACATGAATCCTGAGCAAATGTAGCTAATCTTGCATTGTAAGGTCATGTTATTTTTAAACTGTGTAAAGAATGTGCAGCACAAGGGAACCGGTGTTTGTGTAGCCCTTTTGATTTGTTTTTATTTCATAAAGCCAGTTTGGCCTTTTTAGTGATCCATGGGAACAAGCCAGCGGAATGCCTGAGCCTCTGGAATCACAAGGGAAAAGGGATGACTCCTAATCCTGGCCCCCATTTGTAAAAATGCCTTCTTAGAAAATGTCAAGGAGTGAGAGATCTTGCTGACTCCAAACGTCTTCCAGTAAATAGAGTTGAGATCTGGACTGAAGTCAGACACTGCAGACTCCTATCTGGGATCTCTGAAATTCCTGGCCTCATTTCCCTTGGTTGCATCAGCGTGGACATAAGAGCCGTGTCTGAGGTGTGGTGCTCAGTCGTGGCACTGGGAGCAAACTGCACTTTGTATAGTCATTATTACCCC
>JBCJKH010082129.1:0-18703 GCA_039877255.1 Loriculus beryllinus
CTACATTCTTGTCTCAAAACTGGAGAGGCATCAATTTGTTGGCCAGGTTAGACAGAGCCTTGGGCAGCACAGTCTGTTTTTAGGCATCCCTGCCCATAGCAGAGGGGTTGGAACTAGGAGATCTTAAGGTCCTTTCCAACCCTAACCTTTCTATACTTCTATGAATCTATGATTCTGTATATATTTATGTATATATTGCATCTTTTTAATGCAGCTATCATAATATTTTCACCTCAATAAATTCACCACATCCGTTGCCATTAAAGAAGTTTGGGACAACAAAGGAAATTTGTTGAGCAACCAGAAGGCAAACTATTTTTGACAGTGATAGTCCAAAGGAAAGGAAACAAGCTTCAGAAATGATCTTCCATCCTTTAAAATCGTCTTTTCCAATTTGATTAGGAAGCCATTAGTGTGAGTGCCTCTGTCGATTTTAATCATTATTGTGTCCTGCAGAAAGAATGCTGAACTTGGAATAATCCAGGATTTAAAGCAATTTATAATGCTCTGGAGAACCGTTGCACATCTGACTATCCAACTGTCTAATTCCCATTAAGTATTAATGGGCCTGGTCCATCATATCTAATAAAAGAAAAACTGTCTATTGCCTTGTATTATATGATACTCTTACAGTGCATATAGCAGAAGAGTTATCATTCTACTAAGTTCTCTACCTCCATTTAGATTCATATAAAATGGAGACCAAGCTGAGAAAAGGATTTCTCTAACAGTGAGACTCTGACAGAATCATAAATGTGACTCATAAGTAGCACTGCTTCTGGGCATGTCTGTAAGTGCAAGAAGCTTGTTTGCATGCAGTATCCATTTCAGCAGAGGGACGTCAAAGGCCAAGCACAACTGCAAGACTGAAGGTGAGACTGGAAACTCACAACTGGTGAGACTGGAAACTGCTCTTCTCAAGCAGGGAAGAAAAGGCAAAGTGTACAGCAGTAGGAGGAAGCAGGAAGGGTTAACTATTCAGAGAGTATACTCCTGAATAGTAAACTCCTTATAGGAAAAGTGCTTCTCAAGTTTGGTCCCTCAAATGATCTTTCCCTCTCTCTAATAGATGTTTCATAGTCTGAAGAAATACATCCCTGCCCATTGCTGCTCTTCTGTGTGAGAACAGGAGGGAAACTGAAGGGTTTGTGCCAAATGAATGGCCATCCACTGCAGGTGCCGTGAGTATAGCACACTTGGAGCCCTTTTGTTGGCCAAGGAGACAAAAACAAGCAGTACAAGACATAAGATTATTCTCTGTATTAAGTGATGAGCAGGTGCTAGCAGTGTTTCTACACATCTGTGTTACTAACTGGCAGACCTTTTCATAGATCAAGACCTCATTGCACAAAACCACTGTACAGTCTTAGAACAAAAAGGCAGTCTCTTTCCCAAAGAGATTGCAACAGCAAAAAATGGATTAAGACAGATTAAGTCTACAAGTCCCACTAGCAAAACAAGTTGGATGATATTAGTCAATGTGAGAAACTATGGTCTCAGCAATCTTATGTTGTCCTGATAACTGGACTGGAAACCTTCCTCTACATCCTAACTACCAAACTCCAAGCTGGCCTGTCAGCAGTTTGAGTACACCAGTAATTCACCAGGGACTGACATAAACATTAAAATTCTTCATTATAATGAATTCCCTGTATTATTAAGGAAGATCAGCAAAGCAAAATTAGAGCGATATTAAATGAATATATTCATATAGTTATTAAGTCTTATATATTCATAAGTTATTAGTCAATGTAATAAGTCTGCAACCTAATCTATTCCAAAAATAATCACAGCAAAATAAACAAAATGAAAAACACCCAAGCTGACACGTCAGGACAAAGTATGAGTTAGTAAATAACTACCACTGATTGTGAATCACATAACAAGAGCAGAAATGAAACTTTTTGTTAACTTTAAAAGGCATCATGCCTACTTCAGATTCTAATCTAGACAATATTAAACTTGTTGTTTAATGAACTTAGCCAACAAACAGACACACTAACAGTCAGAATTTCACAGAAGCAATGCAGTTTAAATATTTGTTTGCTTTCCACACTCTGCTGTACGTCTCTGAAAGAAGTTAGAAGACAGAAAAAGAAAGAAAAAGACAGTTCCATATGCCACCTCACTACTCAAGTACTTCTTACTATGTTTTCTAGGAAGACCTGTATTTCTTCAGCACCCGAAGCCTGATCTTGTTCATTATTGTTTCTGAAAAAAGCCAAGAGGGATAGATAACCTGGACTAGGCTGAGAGGTAAGTATACAATAAGCAAATGATTTTTCTATCTCTCTGCTAGAGGGAGATCCAAATTTCATTTGGTAGAGACAATTTCCTTGAAGCTATATTAGCCCTTTATTTTTCAATTAATATAAAGAAAGAAAACACTCTTCCTTGTAATGTTTCCTTTTCTGCATCAGTGGTCCCCAAACAGTTAGCAACTCACCACTTAAATATATGTCCCTTGGAAGCTGCTTGGTGATCTAGTGTCTTCTAATAAAGGCAAAGTGTCATGCTTATCATCAGAGCTGTCCAAAGGGCACTCTGTTGTCACTCTGCTTGCTTGTGGGCCAGCACGGTTTTGGAGCTGCTGAAAGCTAACATAAGAGTGGAAGGGGTAACGCAGCCTGTGGTTACAACATATCTGGTCTCCACATCCAGATTACCCACGCCAGCTTCTCTCTTCCACCCACCTTCTGGGGACGGCCACACAACAGAAGCCTGAGGAGGTGGTGTAGTTCTCAGAACCACAGCCTGCTCTGCATGGTAACCTGCGCAGAAACAAGTTTGCCAGATAAGACCAAAGGTCAAACTGCCAAAGATCAGCAGCCTGATCTTTATACAGTCATTGCAGACATCTTGGTGCAGCTGCAATACAATCTGTACTGTTCTTAGAAGAAAGCTGTGATCCTAAGTACCTGCTAGCTGAGCAGAAAATCGAAAGCATCACAATATCTCCTTTACCCTCACCAAGTCTAGCTGAACTCTCGCTTGACTGTCCTCGGGGAGAAACCGGAGCAGGACCAGTTAGTACCAATAACTCAACAGCACTCTGGCTCTGACAGCTTCTCAAAATTCTCATGTCAAACAGGCCACTAAGCCTCACTTTGCACCCAGAGGCTCATTTTTCAGCTCATTCCCCATGACTTAAAAAAGCTGCACAGTGAACTCATAATAAAATCATACCTTTTGTGTTGATATGTCTAAAAGGCAATTAGGACTGTACTGAGATTGTTGTATATGGAAAACCATATCTGTTACTCTGCAGAGGCTAGAATGTAGAAGCTGTCAGCTATTTTAGGTATCAGGAAAGGAGTGAATATTGAGTTCACAATGACACTTGGTACACAAACACAATGCTTAGATTGTACTGTTAAAATTTAGTAATGCTGTGAGAGTTCATTTTAATATGGAGACAATAATAATTTTACATGCACCGTAATAAAACAGAAGTTTGTAAAATAATAATTTATTGTATAGTACTTGTTCCATGTACAGTGTCTGCCTTTAGTACGTTAAATAAAAATAATTTTAAAAAACTACTTGCATTTCTGAGTCAATTGTAACTCTGAGTTGCCACTTTTACTGCATAGATTCTGGACCCACTCTTTGCATCATACCTGCTTACAAAGATAATGCTGCAGAGCACAGAAGCAAAGTGTTGTCTTTTATTCTCGGGTATATAACTAAGAGTAGAGATAAATATTTAATAATCCTGGCAGACCACTGAGACTTTATTGGCAAACACCAAATCCTCATTTGTCCTTCCATGTTTTCATCTTCCACTGTGTTTATAATTTCCCATTTGTGCCTAGTACACTTTAAAAACTGTTTGCTTAGCTACTAATAGTGTTTACATCAAGTACTTCTCAGCAACTTAAAATGCTACTTTTGACAACCTTCTATTATCATGTCTGCAGTGCCAACAAAACCCTGCTAACCTAGAGAAGCTTTGTTTTCCTTTTTCTAATTTAAACCAGTTAAAAAAGAGAGAAAAACAATTTGAAGTTGTGAAAGCAAAAAATCATGCTCTTCTCTACTTCATAAAAGATATTCTAGATGTTATGATTCATATAGTGAAATGCAATATATTTAAGTTCATATGAAAGCTACAGCAGTACCTAACTTCCAGTAGAGCCGAAATAATAACAAATTTGAATTTCTTCTTTCTGCAGTTCTTTCCTTGAGCAAGTCTCACCATTTTTTTTGCACCTACAAATCTCTCAGATAGATAGATGATCCTTAATAGCCTGCCTTGAGACATGATTTTTAATCCTCAGAGGAAGAGACCAGAAAATCCTCAAATACAAAAAATCCCAGCATCAAAGTTGATTTATAGGTCATACCTCTCTTCATAACTCTGATAGAGAAGGAAATACTTTTTTAGGATTGTAAGGAATTTAAATGACCATAGCCTTATGATGGATTCTAAACTATGCATGAATGGGTGAGATGAAATTGCGTTTAGTAACCTACTGCATTCTCATTCTCACCCAGGCTGACATCTCAGAGGAGGCAGCTCTAGTTATTCTAATTCAAGACTATAACATCTGTAAAAAGCTGTAGTGTACATACAGACTATGAATTAAAAAAAAAATAAGTTGCAATTCCTGCTTAGAAGATCAAGTGATTGGCTTCAGTCATATGTCCTAAAAATTGTCATTTAATTTTATTTATTCAGCCTAAGTTAAGCAAATAGAGAAGTGAAACTGCTATGAAAATAGTTTAAAAAGGCCAGTCATAATTTGAATAATAAAAAAAAAAGAGACAGTATGTGTATTAAGAAGCCTGTTTAAAATCTTTGAAAAATAATTGCTCAGAAAAATAGTTCAGTAATCTCGAAACTAAAGAAAATATTTGTCTTGAGATGTATAACATTTTAAGTTAACTCTTGAAAAGTAAGTAGAATATGTTATTCAAAACAATAGTAAAAAGTGTTTTACAAAAGCCTGAAATCAAGTATTTTGTCATTCCTAAAATGAGTCATTAGAGCTGATACACCTTTGAACAGCCCAACTAACTATCCTACCAACAGCTTTTTCCTCTTCATTACCCACATGACTCTCCTTGGATTTCAATGCCAAATGAAAAAGTAGAGAGCAATATGGAGGAGAGTGAAATCTACCTAAAAGCATGAAACATTTTCTGTACACCCATGGTATGGTCCATACCAAACTGCAGGCACACATTTCATACAGAGCCACTTGCTAGTACCTCATCTGCCCTCATCTGCCCTCGTGAAGCTTAGGTTTCAGAACTTTCTGGACATTTAAAAAAAAAGACATTACAGCACAGCCTGGTCATCTGGAATGGCAAAGAGACCCATGAGCACTGCAAATTCACACAAAGAAATTCATACCTGCTATTGACACAGAGAAATTCATACCTGCTAGTTCTTCACACATGCAGCAATACTTGGTCTCCTTACCTGTGTTCTGTCAGTTCTAGCCAACAACAATATCTGGCTACTATTTTTAAGTAAAGTAGTAATGATTAACATATTCATAAGGCAAACTTTAAGTTGATCTGATATTTCTAGGCTGAGAACAATTTGCATTCAGTCTTAGCTTGGAAAGCAAAAGTAATGATGTAGATAATTTCCTCCTATTCATGAATAGCAGAGGATGTTTTTTCATACTGTTGACCATTTCTGCAGTATTTAGAATTACCACTTCAGGGTCACTCGGTGTTATCTGACACAGAGAAAAAAATCCATGCATAATATATCAGAATGTTTCTTCAGGAACATACAAAAAACCAGGCACAGCCAGTTGTACTCCAGCTCTAGACTTACTCTATGGGTTAAAAAGGTAGTTACTCTGGAGAGGGAAAGAACTGAAGCCACTGTGTGAGCCTAGTCAGAAAAAGAGATTAAAGTAAACATCTGCTGGATATTATACAGCTTTGCCAATGCGTCACAACGTAAAACCATCCTACTGTTACCAAGAAGACCTCTTTCTTTATATGAGGAGTTCATGGGTGAAAACCAGGCTGCTGAGGCACAAGGAAGAAGATTGATAGCTCAAGAGAAATATTTTAAAGAAGACATAGTGCTTTTTGTTTGAAAATACATGCCACGTCTAGTCAATTTTTTTCTACAGTTAGAAACTTTTGTAGTTACAAAGCACCTTGCTATCCTAACAATCAGAACTGGCTTTATTCATGCATTTCATTATTATTTTCAATGATAAACTTGACTGAGTGCATTAGGAAATTGCTTGATCATATAAAACCTGTCCTATATATCTTCTCATTAACTGGCACTGGCAAGTCTTTAAATATATAGAGGTTTAGGATGCACTTGAAGGTCCAAGTTGAATCATCCCTTTAGTAATATTATACTAGCATAACTGAACTTTTTATTACTATGTAGTATAGTTGATCTTAAGGTGGTGAGTAGAGTCTGAGACTGCCAAATCTATTCCTACAGGAACTGTAAAATCAAAGTAGTGAGTAAAGGTTTATAGTATTGCCCAGCATATATATATAGAGAGCATCAAGTACACTGAAAAGTGCCTACTTGCCAAAGCAAGACATTCTTTGCATACTCTGAGGGTATATGAGAGATAGGATGATGAAAATGTGAGCAGTGTGTGGGAAACCTGTAAACACATTACTTAATGCACCAGCAAACACAATATAATATGAAGTATTCTGTGGATGAGCAGAATAAGAATTTAGATAAAGTATCTGTAACAGGGTAATAAGAAATGTTTTCATAGAGATTTATTGCTAATACAACCCGCATTGTCATGTAGTGCTGTTGCTAATAGCATTACTTTGAAAAGGATCTTAGGTTCCCTTTCACATTATAATGGTAAAAATCCTAAAAGGTAGGTATCAACTAGCTATTCCTTCAATGTAACTGTAAGTTATTTCCCATAAAATGGTGCTTATAATATATTTTTTAAAAGTCTTATTTTTTTATTAATTACTCACCTATATATGTAAACATATAAACATGCACATATTGATAACATTGGATTGCCTAGTAGACTGCAAATTACATAACTTCTGATAGATATGCAGATATACATGCAGGTGCATTTTGTAATAAAATTTTTAGTGCGGTACCTTAAAAATGTGTTCAAATAAAGTCCGATTAGAATTCTAAATGAAAATGATAAGACACTTTTATCTTAGTCAAAATAACGAATTAGACTTGTGTAAATCGTAGGGATTATATTTCAAATGATATGGGCTACAGTTTCATACACAAAAATCTGTGAAAAAAAATTGGAAATATATTGGGTTTTTTTTTTCCACAAAATGCTATTTAACAAAATAATTTCTTATCTATAGTAGGAAGTAATGTAATATATAATAAGAAAAGTATCACTCCTAGATTAAAAACAAAGTCTTTGACTATTTAGAAGAATTTTATAATTCTGACAGATAACTGATAATACTGACTCAGGTTATAGTTTACCATTACCTAGTGACAGTAGATTGATCATTTCATACTAAGCACCTTGTGACAATTTAGATGATTCTCTCAGCTCTGTCTCTTAGTTCATGTTGTGTCCCCAAAGGTCCTTCTCTAGACATCATTCAGGGACCCACACCACATTTTCTCAAGCTTTCTGCAGCCTCAGGCATCTCACACCGATTTGCCTATATAAAGACCCTCTGCTAAATTCATCCAATTTCCTGAGTAATCTTGCATTAGCATATGTTTTGAGAGAAAACATTTGCTTTAATTGCTTTTACTTTGCTCCCTGGCTTCAAATACATCTGGAGTTGGAGAGTGGAAGCAGCTTTTAGTGATGGTCTCCAGGCAGGCCTAGGACAGGTTTGCAATCTGGAAGGAAATATGGTTTTATAGGTAAACTTTGGGTTTCCCCAGAAGCTTCTGTAGGAAGATTTATAATGCTTAACCTTACCTAATTATCCTCTGCAGCTATGATTTTAACTTTCTACTGAATAATCATTTCAGAATGCAACAGCATGGTGTGGAACATATGTGTAGCAAAAAATAGTCTCTAGAGAAAACATAAAAATAGCAAGAGATCTGAATTCATCAGTCAGGTCGTGCACTGCTCAAGTAAGGCGTCATAGATTGGCCCAACTGCACCTCCCCTGAAAGCCCCTAAAGTACTTTCCACATTTGAAAACAATATTAGTAAAATTTGTTTTGCAATTGGTAAAAAACCACAGCTAGCATTTGCATTTCAGTGCAGTGGTGAGCAGCAATCAAAGACAAAAAAGGCAAGAGCACTGTACTCCAGTTACAACTTTTGTGCAAAATTAATTGGGCAGAGTACACTCATCACTGCTGCTGGACAAAAAACATCAGGGACCTACAGCCTTTCATTTTTAAGTGCCTTGGGATCCTTTCAAGATCAGATGCATGCCTTAGGGGATACAGACTGCAAAAGATGCCATCCTGCCTGTGATGGGGAAGCTGCCCACTTGCCCAGCCTGTGCGGCCCTAGATCTGGACCTTAACTAATGCCCCCTGTGAGGAGCAAGGGGTGACACTGCTGTGTTCCTTCTCGGTGCTGTCATCTCACTGCCTGGTTTTACATCAGGAGAGGACTTTTAAAGTGCATCATCCCTACCTACCGCAGGTTAGTTCTCAGTGTTCAGGGGTGACAGAGCCCACTTCTAGTTCTCCTTTTGGATGAAACTAAGCCAGAAATTGTACCCCGAAAGCAAACCTAATGTGGTCCAACTGGTAATATGGTTTCAGTCAATGGGAAAACAGCAGAATGACTCTGAAGTAAACTCCTCACACTGAAAGAATATTCCCTAGATCCTGAGCACTCTTCAGTTGTATAAAACCAGTCAGTGTTTCTGGGTTGCATGGTTTGCTGATGCAGATAGAGAAGTGTGGCAATACAAGGGTAAGATAGGCCTTTATATGAAAGGCATTGAAAATTAGCTTTTATTATTATTATTTTTAACAGAAAAGGAAGTGATGCAAGTTGAATATGTGTTTTATTTTACTGACGATGGCAATGGATGAGACCTGCTAAGAATGTGGTGTTTTATAGACCCTTGCACTCTCTTGGGATCCTGACTGTGTTTAATTCTCTACACTCCTAAAGATATTATTTCTTACTTGTGGCTAACTGCAGGCTAGCTCCATATAAACTTGGTTTTATACCTCCTGTTTTGCTTGGGAACATTGATCTCCAAAGCACAGTTATGGAGTAGGATGATATCAGCAGCAACATACTAAATTATGTCACTCTGGGAACAAATATGGGAACACTTGTGGGAACAATCTGTGTCCCCTAGAAGTTTGTGTTCAAGTAGTACAAATGCCAGCTTCATTTACCTTGTGAGGTCAGATGGAGCCATGGCACGATATGGCCCAGCTGTGGATATAGTGAATAACTATCAGTTATTTATCTGGCATGATTTCGTTGGCTCTTCAGGGTCCTGGAAGAAAGCAAATGACAGAGGCATCTTTAACCCAGAGTTGAGCATTATCAAAAACTGGTGTTCAATGTATTTATGCCAGGCTAAAAAAAGAAAGGTGACATAGGTAATATGATTGCATCTGCTACACCTAAGCACCATCAGCCAATATAATGAAGAGCAGTTAAAACTGGACTACATATGCCTGAAAAAAAAAAAAAAAAAAAAAGCAAATCACTGAAGTTTCGAAAGCTCATCCTTTCCCTGTTGACTTCAGGCCAGAATGAGTTTAAGAGCTATCTTAATTGATCTCACTTCCACTTCTTGTAATCAAGGAAATAGAATCCTGCGTAAAGTGAGCAGTAAATACCTTCTGTGGTTTGTGGAGAGCTCTCTCCTCCTCTCTGTCATCTCAAATAGCTTTTGAAAGAGAATTAACTTGGCTCCTACTTTTCTGTGAGTCTCCAATAAAAGTTGCTACATGCTGGCAGGGGGGGTCAACTTGCTGAAGACAGCAGGGACTGCCACAGAGCTGCAAGTTAGAGAGAGAAAGTGGAGAAACTAGTACCAATGTGAGGAAGACCGAACCTACAATATGCACACCGCTCCAGTGCCACTCACTTCAGGAGTTACATATCATATACAATATTTCACATATTATATTACAGAAAAACATAGTTATATAGTTATAATAGAATCATAGAATGGTTATAATATAAACCAATCATTATGCAGTAATAAAATATATCTTTATGTTATGTAAAATATATATGTAATAATACATTGTTTCATATATGTAAATAAATTTGCTAAAACTATTGGTTTAGTTGTGTCTACACTGATTTTTACTTTAAATTGAGTAGTTAGGGATTTTTAGTACATTTTCACCCACAGAGTCTGGTGGCTTTTGCCCTAAATATCTCTTTGTTCCCAGCAATCATATTGAGGACAAAAGTTACATGTTGCTGTCTTAAGTGTTTTTCTCCTTATCTTTCTCCTGCTTTCAAACCCTTTCAAGAGTCTGCCAAATGACTACAATCACCTGCTTCAGGCAGATAGACAGTAGCGTGGGACAGCGTGTAACCAGTATGTTAGATGAAGAAGAAAAGTCATCTGCCATAATCATGGTCAATCTTGAGCCACTCGATACAGGAACATGATATAGCTCTATTATTGGCTTGAGTATTTAACCCTTGATTTCCACAGGTTTTCAAGCACACCTGAAAATAACATATTTCATTTTACAGTAAAAGCTTCATCATCAAAATAAAGGATTGAAGAAATGGTTTAGTCTGAAGACATTTTTTTTCCCCCTCAGTGCTCTGATCTGACTGGTGAACTGGAAAACTAATCAATACAATCTGCAGCCTTGGTTAGGTGTGTACTGAATCCAATTGATACTGCAGTGCTCTTGAACAAGTCTAGATTTAAAAGTAAAAGTTAGAGAGAAAGGAAATTCAGTGTTCCAGGATGTATTTCACAAATAAGACAGTAACTTCTAATCAAGAGAGACATCACAATCTTAAACCTACCCAAGTAGAGAAAACAGCCTCTTTGGGGAAAGGAATATCAGAATTTCATTACACAAATAGTCATCAAACTAAAACTGAGTCTAAAACTAATGTAAAATCATTACAAGAGAGCCTGTAATGCAACATCAAACACAGGTTGTAAAGATGTATTCCATAACGTGTCTGTCTAATTTCCATGTAATTTTCAAGATTCAAATTCAAAACGTAAATTTATCACTGTTGTGTGAACTTAGCAAAGAGAAGCATTAAAAAACTTTTGTTGTTGTTTCAAAAGACAAGTTGAAAGACAAATTAGAGGAAGCAAAATTTAGAAGATCCTTGCACATACAAGCCCACTGTCACTCGCAGGCACACACTTATGCTCTCTCTCAAAAAATGCATATTACAGTGTGTGTATATGTATGAAGGAAGTAATATCTGCATACTTACACACAAATATATTTTCTAAATTAACATTTTTTTAAATTAAAAATTAAAATATAATGTTTCAATTTAATAATTATTTTTTTCTTCTTAATTACCACCTGAAACACATAAACTGAAAGTGCAGAAAAGTGTCATTATAAATTATTTTAAACCACAAAACTTTGCACCTACCAGCATACGTTTGTATCATAGGATAACAAAGAAATAGATTCCAGTGGAATCACTTCCCTGTTCTAAAGTGATGAAAAAAATAAAAAAAAAATGTGGGAAGAAAGACTGCATAACAAATATATAAGTCCAATTCATTACTGTTGCATATCTCCTCTTTACTAAGTTTTCAGTAAGTTACATGCAAAGAGATTATTATTTTGCTGTAAATATATACCTAGTACAGTATTTTTGGCTGTAATCTGAGAATCTCACCCTGCACAAAACCTCTCTGAAATGTCTTGTGTCTAATCTTTATTTTAGTTGAAAGAGGGTGGTAAAGTAATACGCATACAAGTTGCTAATGAGTGTGTAGTTTATCTTCGTTTAAAGAAATGTCAGGTTTAGGACAGGAGAAACGCAGAATTTCTTAAACTGTGAGGAATTTCAGTGTAATGAGATCAGGTTTCCAACATTGTCACAATTGTTTGAACTTTCTGAAGCAATAAGAAGGGCTGTAGATGAGATGAAACACTTTACTTCCTTATAATTTGTTTCCCTTTAATTCTAAAAGCCAATTCTGAAAGACATGCTGTCACTGATTGGCATGTACAATTTGCACCGAGGGCAGTAGAAGCTGAATCACAAATCAGTATTAGTAGTGGATGCTCCTAAATACACCTTGATCTCAAAAGAATTGAAAAACATCTTTTTACTGCGTAGTTCTTAACTGCAAAAAGAATAATATCTTCTGTCCACTATAATTCCTTTTCTTTTTTTTTTTTTTCCCCTTAGAAAATGTCAAAAATGTCATTGTATGGCCAGTGGTAGACCATGCTGCTGAATGACAGGCTTGAGAAACAGAGTTTGCTCTGCAGCTACCTGCCTCTTACTTGAGAGGGAGAGAAATTGAAAGACCAACAGGTGATAATTTCTTGATACGTTGGAAGGAGCTTCTCATTTTGAATCTCCTTGCTACCATACTGACTAAATCTTTTTTCATACATGAAACAGAAAATTAATCCCAGGAAGACATCCTGGAGTCTTCCTTTTTACTATTTAATCTGAACTGGTGAAAAATCAGGTTTTCCCTTGAGATCTGCAGCAAATTCAGTCTGAACTGTGTTCTAACAGAACATACTGTCATTGAGCAGGAACAGAATAAGAACAGGTCCTGCATTCTTCTTCTCAGAATGACTTTAAAACCTTTCCCTGAGCTTTCTTTGAAAATATCAGATCTGGAAGACAAGAAACGTGACAAAAATTGTTGGCTACACATAATACTTGTTTATATATAAAAATCACAATTTTTACTCAAGAAACGAAGTATATGATTGTTGCTTGTGACATAAAATGCAGGAAGTATTATCTTATAATTTTGCAGCAGATTTCTCAATATTTTAGTATGGTTTACTAATTAAAAAAAAAAAAAAGTTGTTGATTCAAAAAAAGTTGATTAATAACCAACCAACAGATATAAACTCCCTCACTTTCATAAGGAAAATATTACACCTTATAGTACAGAAACCATCTTGAAGATTTCTTTAATTATTATTTTTATGTGACATGTTTGGTATTAAATATTTCTACTTTTATATATTCTCTGATTTTCTGGGGAAAAAAATCCAATTGCCCAGCTCTTTAGTTGAATCATAGGTCAAATTATATCAGTCTTTTCTGTATGAATTGTTCCTGAACAAGAATATATGGATGGTTGAATCATTACGTGAATTGAAAAGTGAGCAAACATATAATAACAATAAAAAAAAAAAAAGACATTGTAGTATGACAGGAGTTACCACTTTATTCAAATGTGGTAATCTAAAGGTCTATCTTATAGATTAGTTTAAGAAAATTACATCTGCCCCTCAACCCCCTTTTTGGCTGTTTTGCTGAAACTGTTGAAAAGCTGAGCTCTCTTTCCAGAGGATGAAATTTAAGTTCACTGGGAGTTAAGGGGTCTCATCTTGTTAATCGCATGGCTTTTTGGGTTCCATTTGCAGAGCACAGTTTCTGGTCTTCTGACCTCAGTATTGTGAAGTACCAAAAACATATCTACCTAAAGTATTTTTTCACCTTTGAAATTAGAAGAAAAAAAGAAAGGCAAAAATGCATTTGAAATAAGCTAGGGGCATGACATAAAATGCTATAAACGCAATAAATCTTTAATATCACAAAGTTCTTATGATTCAAAGAAAAGCTATGGGAGAAGGACTACAGAGCTTTCTTTGGATGATGACAGAAATAGATCTCCTGCTCTAATTTGCCAGGTAAAAAGGGACTGAAGTTTCCCCTATGAAAAGACAATGCGATCCATATATGAAGTGCAGGAAAAAGAAAAGGAAAAAGAAACACTCCAGAAGTTCTAACCTTAGCATATTCAGAGAAACTCACAGACTTCAGGAGGGAAAACAGAGAAGCCAGTAGACACCAGAGAAGAATATTATTGTTCTTTAGACAGGAAAAGCCTCTTATACATACTGATAAGGGTATGTTCACACTTTAAACAAAAAAATAAACCAGTATGTTATATTGTGTACTTATTCTAACAGCATATTTTAAAAGTGGAGGAAGATGTAGAACACTGCTATGGAGACATCAATGTTAAAGACTAGCCACATGGCATTTTTTACTCTTTCTCCATTTGAGATCTCTCCTTTTATACCCCACTGTCATGGCTGAGACAAGTATTTTGGCTAAATATGGAATGAACATCTCCTGAGGTTTACAAACCAGAATTGTTTGTTTGAGTTTTTCTTATAAAACCTGTCAAGAATCTAACGTGCAGCTTGCTTGCTAACATCTGAGGCTAGGTAGGCATATACAGCACTGTGCTAATGAAAGCAGGTAGTCCCACTGGGACACTCTGTAGATTCCGGTGATGTCACCAAAAGCAGAAGTTTGAGCATCCAGAAATGTGTCACCCTCACTTTTCCCCCATAGAAGAGATCTACTAGTATGTGGTGGCCTTGTCCAGTGATCAGCATTCAAAACATGGCATAGCAGGGTAGCTGCAAAGTTTTGAACTGCTGATTAACAGTTTACAATAACTAAATAGTTGTTAATAATGCCACTGCCCTGTAACTAATGTCATGAGGTTTATGTCATATTGCCTACTCTTCTTATATTCATGTAATTATATTCAAGCACTTTTAGACAACTTATTAATTTCCTAATCAAAACACTGAAAATAGAATTCTACTTATTTTTTTTCATGCATTCTTCTTGTAGGGATGTTAGTTTTGGCTAGAGCCACTCTGCAGTGCCACATGTTGCATGTCCCTTGAGCTTCTTGTGTGTTTTTTAAACATCTCAGTGTTCCATATAATTGGAGTGGGAACAGTTTCCTGTGCACTGGTTGCAGATTGAGGAAATTAAGGGAGCAACAGTTAAAAAGGTGCATTTCTGATTGAATTTGCTCTCTGGAATGACAGAGCTATTCAATGAATTTCTGAGCATTACTGAATATTTTGGAAGACTGCCAACCAGGGAAGTATAACTAATTTTTTTTAGCTGGATTTGAAACAAACAGAACAGAACAGGGGAGCAATTGGCACTGTTTTAATATAAAAGAATTGAAGGTTTGCAAAACAAGTTGACTTCAATAGGTGTTGACTTTAATTAAAGATGAAGTAATTATTTTAAAAATCTTTTCTTTGCAAGGCATCTGAAGAGGTGGACAAAGACAGAAGAGGACAAAGATAGAAGAGACATTTTTCTGTAAAAGAGGAATGAATAAAATTATGAAGAAAACAAAAGAATAATTTTTACAAGTGGAGAGTAGATAACTAGGTATAAGGAAATACAAGTTTAAAAGAGTGTTACTACAGCACATTTTGCAGATTAAATAGTAGAAGAGATGGTTGTTAATGAGGATGAAAATACTTCTTTGTTCTCTAACATCCATAAATCCACTTCATACATTTGCTAGAAAGGAGTTTGAATTATTTTGTATTAGACGTTTGCTTTCTGTTATTGATTACCTTCCTTTATCTCTTCTACAGAAGAATAATAGTAATGAAACTGGAGAATTGTATTAGTGGGTCACTGATTGTCTCAAAAGCAGGAATGGTGCAGTATGCCCTCCTATTGCTCTATTGCTTCATGTTATTCTGAAGTTTGAACAACAGGCAGCCTGCTTGTTGGAATTTTATCTAATATCAGATAACATCAGTCATGGGCTGAAATAAAATGTCGTCAGTTTTTCCCTGACCTTACACTTAAAAAAAAAAAAATAAAATAAAAAAATATTCTTTTAAATTCATAAATACTGAGGAGATACCAAAAATCACAGCACTCATTTTAAGCTTTGATAAAGTTATTATGACTTGACTCAATTTCAATTAAAATGAAGATAAGCAGTACTGTGTTTGACATTCTGAAAGAGTTAAATCATGAACTAAGAAATTAAACAATGCATTACACTGTACCAAAAAGTGCAGAGCTTTGAACGATGGAAACCTGAAATCTTCATGAGTTGTAGACCTAAGGCTATCAAGAATCTTTATGTCAGGGAAGGAGAAGAAAGAAGAAGAAAGGACACCTGGCCTAATCACTCTAATAAAAATATCAGAAATAAGATTCAAGATTATGAACAAGAAAAGCCCCAATCTTCAAGCTGTATCTTAGCCATCGAGAAATGTAGGGCTAAACGAAGAATTGCCAGAAGTCAAGCTGAGAGCTAAGACCTTACAAAGAAATAAAAGAAACAGTGAAAGAAACAAAATAGACAATTTAAAGTGGGGCTTCTAAACAAAGAACCAGCAGTGGTAATCTAAGTCTCAAAAATAAAAAAATTGATACTCTCAGTTTACACTATGAGCACTTTTTGAAGACATAAAGGCAAGATGCATAATGAGAACAGAGGTGTTGAAATGACCATGCTAGAAAGGAAAGAAAAACTCAAATTCTTTGACAGAAACCTGAAAGAAACAGAAAAATAAATGTTAAGTCTGGTAATAAAAATCTTGACTAACTGTCAAGTCTGGGGTTACTGAATATCAAAGGACAAAGCATTTACAGCAAGAAAAAAATGGAACAAAGGTGACTGAGGAATTATCACAGCTGGTAATTTAATATCTAAAGTATGTACATAAAAAAAAAAAAAAAAAACCCAACCAACCAAACAACCAAAAAACCAAAACCCAAACAAACAAAAAAAACCCAAAAAGAAGGAAAAAAGTATGAACCCAGATGTAAAGGGAAAATGGGGAAAAATATAGCAGTTTGCAAAAGAGAAATTACCTTAGCTAACTTGATATTTTAATAAGCTTTATAGAAAATAGAAATGTAGCAATTCCTCCATCTCTGGGCTTTCAGTATATTTGAGCTGTGAAATTTTTGTGAAATATTGGTCCAACTGAAGAAGATGCAAGTGATGAATTAAAAAGCAAACAAGAAATTGTTACAGGAAAGGACTATAAGACGTAACTGGGACTGAAGAGGAAATACCTGATTTGAACTATTCATAAATATTTGTTTCATATTTTGTTTAATATTTTTGCATTTAGTGTCCCAAAGAAAAGAGAAGGTAGTCCATGATTGCTCCATAAAAATGCATTTCAGAAAAAATACGAAAAAGAAATGCTATTTATAACAAAGAAAAATATCTGCATATTTGAAAGAGATATAAAATGCTTATAATTACTGTGTATAGAAATGACAAGGTTTCTTAGAGCTTTGAATATTAAACAGCTTTCCAGTCCTCACCATTGGAGATTTAAACTCAAACCAGACCCCTAGTTATTAATAAGACTGTCCTCTGTAAGATTATGAAAGTCTTTACATTGTGCAGTATCTGTGGTCGCAGATGATTAGTTCTGCTTACTTAGGAGGTCCCGTACAGTCCTAAGTTCCTTAGTGCGTTAAGATAACACCACTCTAAAAGAAAAATTTTACTGCAGATTACTACCTCCTGTGATTTGACCTCCGGCTTTCCAGCACTAGACTGCTAAGTCTAAAGGAATTTGCCTTGCATGCAACATAGGACATTGTAGCTTTCATCTGCAACTGTCGTTCAGGTCACACACTACAGTTAGAGAAACAAGCGTTCTTTTATTCAAATTTTCCAGGAGATACAGCTTTTGTGAATTTGAATGGTGAAGATGAATAGCATTGACAAGTATAAAGTTCGATTGGACATCAGCATACATAAATCAGAAAACGAAGGACAAAAGTGCAAATCAAAAACTATGTAACTGATGCAGAAAGAACAGAAATGAACAGGAAAACCTGCTGGAAGAAAACACGCAAGATTTTCTGTTAAAATCCCCTAATCATAAGCCAGGACCAGAAGTCATATGTTCTCTAAGAGGTATTTTCCAAACTATTAGCATCTTAAATTTCATCTCCTGGGTGGAGTGCAGAATGAGCCAAGCCTTTCAAAACATATTCCTTTAATGTATTTAGACATGGCACAAAAGTAATTAATTTATGTGATTGACAGCATCAATAAAAGGCATACTCTGATTTTTAAGAGAAATTATAGAATTACAGAATCATAAAATGGCTAGGGTTGGAAAAGACCTTAAGATCATCTAGTTCCAACCTCTCAAGGCACGGATGCCTTACACTAGACCAGATCGCCCAGGCTTATGAAAACTGATTGTTGAAAATGCTTTGCCCGAATTCTACAGCCTCTCTGTGAAACCCAGCATTTCTTTTCTGTCTTCCATCCGGGGTGTTTCTAAGAAAATAAACCAGTCTTTGATCATGAAGCTGGGTCTTCTACATATCTGTGCAATGATGGTGCTTTCCTGTGTCTATTCACTGATGTCTAGTAAAGCATATGCTGGTATTTCTGCCTTGCCCTCACTTCAGGCATGTAAAATAGTCCCTTAATTCTCTTTGGCCAAAAATTTCATTAAAATTGTAACAACTGAACACCTTTGAGACCTCAAACTTCAGCAATATCTGGTAGAAATTTTTTAGCAATGTTGTTTGCAGGCAGGTAAGGATAGACAAATAGAAATTTAGGAATTAGAAATCTCACAGCTTTAAGAAATGTCTATAAAGAATATATGTAAATTAGTTTATATGTGCAGTGAGACTTAAAATCTGAAAACACATGCTACAGTATTTTCTACACCTAAATGAAGAAGAAAGGGACCTACTTATCATTGCTCTCTTTGAGGCGTAATTTATAGTATGTTGTAAAGATATTTTCAAAATTGCAAGATATGTTTTGGGTCTGCTTGTGGTATGCACATGTATTCTGGGATAAAAGTAGGTGA
>JBCJKH010082135.1:0-13558 GCA_039877255.1 Loriculus beryllinus
AATTGAAACGCTAAGTTCTCCAGTGAAATGCTAAATTCGCCATTGAAATGCTAAGTTCTCCATAATGACGCTAAGTTCTCTAGTGAAAAGCTAAGTTCGTCATTGAAATGTTATGCTCTCAAGTGAAACTCTAAGTTCTCCAATGAAACCCAAAAATCTCCATTGAAACCCTAAGTTCTCCACCGAAACTTTAAGTTCTGCATTCAGAGACTATGTTCACCAGTGAAACACTATGTTCTCCGGTGAAACACTAAGTTCTCCAGTGAAACGTTTTCTCTAGTGAAACACTAAGTTCTGCATTCAGAAACTACATTCTGCATTGAAACGCTAAGTTCTCCAGTGATAATTTTTCCAGTGAAACGCTAAGTTCTCTAGTGGAAAACTAAGATCTCCAGTGAAACGCTACGTTCTACATTCTGAGACTATGTTCTCCATTGAAATGCTAAGTTCTCCACTGAAACACTAAGTTCTCCATTGAAACACTAAGTTCTCCAGTGAAATGCTAAGTTCTCCATAATAACGCTAAATTCTCCGGAAAAGGCTAAGTTCTGCTTTAAGAGACTTTGTTCTCCATTGAAACAATAAGTTATCCATGGAAACGATAAATTCTCCAATGAAATGCTAAGTTCTCCACTGAAATGCTAAGTTCTCCACTGAAACAGTAAGTTATGCATTTAGAGACAATGTTAACCCATGAAATGCTAAGTTCTCCAGTGAATCGCTAAGTTCTCTAGTGAAATGCCTATTTCTGCATTTAGAGAATATGTTCTCCATTAAAATGCTAATTTCTCAATTGAAACGCTTAGCTTTCCAGTGAAACGATAAGTTCTCCTAATAAACACTAAGTTCTCCAGTGAAATGCTAAGTTCTGCATTCAGAGACTACATTCTTCTTTGAAACAATAATTCTACCTTCAGAGTCTAAGTTCTCCTTTGAAACCCTATGTTCACCATAGAAATGCTAAATTCGCCATTGAAACACTAAATGGAGGTAGGGGACAATTGGATTTACTAGACTGTGTGGATCAGGTGGCCTGGCACATCAGTCCCACAGAAGTATAAGGCTGTAGTAGATACCGGTTCACAGTATAACCTGATGCCATCAAGCTGTCAAGAGGTGGAACTCATCTATATTTCTGGACTGACAGGAGGACCCGCTCACCCTTTAATAGCCCCATACGGCCACTGCGAAAGTCTAACCAAGCCTTGGGAGGCATGGTTTAGTGTGAGGGGTCCCTGCTTATGGCAGGGGGGGTGGAATTAGATGATGTTAAGGTTCTTTGCAACCCTAACGATTCTATGATTCTATGATTCTATAATTCCATCTTTGGGAGTAAGTGAATTGAAGAAGAGAATTGTAAATATCTCAGAAACCATAGAGGAAATGGAAAGTAAAACTATCGATATAATCCAGGCAGAACAACAAGAGGTAACTATCCTTTCTAAGGTGATATTACAAAACTGAATGGCTCTAGACATGCTACTGGCATTGCAAGAGGGGGTTTGTTCCATACTCAATGAAAGTTGTTGTCCTATATAGATCAAACTGACAGAATTGAAACAGATCTGGAGGAAATGTGGAAGCAAACTGAAGTATTTCATGAAATGGCCTAGGATGATATTTCCTAGAGTTTTGAAGGAATACGGAAAAAGTTAACTTAATGGTTAAATAATCTCACCCGGTTGAGGCAACTAGTTGCAAGAATATTGATGTTAATTCTTTTAATATTGATTTCTTTTAGTATGATTTAATGTTCCCTATGGTGTTGTAAACGCTCTATGAGAAATTATGAAGATTGGTGTCATTGTTTAAACCCAATTTCTACTCCCCCCCACCTCTTCCTTTCCCCCCTTCCCCCCCTTCCCCCCGCTCCCAGAGGGATGGGAAGGAGAATCGAAGGAATGTAACTCCCACAGGTTGAGATATATATAATGTGGCAAAAGAGTTTGCAAAAGGACAGGAAAAGGGATTTGAGACAAGAGGGGACACAGAATTCCTAAATGGAATATATGAATCTTTAGAAACAGTTTTAAAGAATGTTAAGTTTAATTGTTTTGCAACAGTAACAATGGAAAATTGCTGAGGTGCACGATACATAAAAAAAAAAAGAAGTAGAGTACAGCTAGAGAAGACACTGGGAATTCTTGTATGAGATAAATCACTCTAGTTGACGTAGTTATAAGAAAAACAGTTGTCCTTGGTTCAACAGTGGCAGTCGGTTTTTCTCCTTTTTGGTGGCTGGTGTAGCTGTGTTTTGACTTGGCCTGGGAACAATGCTGCTAACACTGATATTTACTCTAATCAAGGACTTTGTGAGTCTCATACTCTGCCAGGGAGACCTGGAGGAAGCAGGGACAGGACACCTGGCCCAAACTGACCAAAGAGGTATTCCATACCACAGCACGTCATGCCTAGGATGTAACCCAGAGTTACCCAGAAGGATACACACTTCCCAGTCGGGCTCATTTTCGGTGGGTGGTATCGTACTTTCTTCCCTTGTTATTTCCGTTATCATTATTATTATTGGTGGTAGCAGCAGTGATTTGTGTTATACTTTAGTTACTGGGCTGTTCTTATCTCAACCCATGGGAATTACATTCCTTCGATTCTCCTCCCCATCCCTTCAGGAGCAGGGAGGAAAGGGGGGGGGGGGAAGAAAGGGGGGAATAGAATCTGGGTTTAAGCCACAACACATGCATAGAACCATAGAATCATAGACTGGCTTGGGTTGGAAAGGACCTTAAGATCATCCACTTCCAACCCCCCTGCCATGGGCAGGGGTATCTTCCACTAGAGCAGGTTACTTCAAGCCCCGTCCAACCTGGCCTTGAACACTGTCAGGGGTGGACCATTTACCACTTCTTTGGGCTATCTGTTCCAGTGTCTGGTCATGTTGTTATTTCTTGTTCACAGAAGGGGAATGTGATCTGTATTCATGCATCACATACAATAACAAAAGACCTCATTGCACTGTGTATTTTGTAGCACATTGCAGGAGTTAGTCATGTGCCCCCCAAGTGTACACCCTAAATAGAAAGAACAGACAGTGCCTCTGCCTTTTTCTTTCCCCTATTTCATGATGATGAATGTGAAGCTTTAGGCAATGAAAGACTCTATCCATAACATTTTTTTCCCCTCAGTAAACAGCAAGTAAATTTAGGAATATAAATCTTGTTCTCTTCCCCTCCTAACAGTGTTTGAATAACAATGGTGGATGCAATCTTTGCAGAGAAGAAAATGACAACCAAATGACATTTCTTTTCACATAGCGAATGACTTTTGCTCTGTCTACCCCATCTTTTAACTGTCCAGGCTTTACTTTTTTAGCTCTTGCAGAGGCTTACCCCACCAATCTGATGAATTGCAAAAGACTTTCTGTCCTTCTGCAAGCACCATGATTGAAAAGCTAATTTACCTATAGGAACAGGGTAGTGTATTAACTATCTCCATCTTTCCTAGACTCGACTCTTGTTCTTTGGGATAATGTAGGTCCACCATGCAAAAGAGTGTGCAGTTCTGGTGTCCTCAACACAAGAAGGACATCGAGCTGTTGGAGCAAGTCCAGAGGAGGGCACAAGGGTAATCAGGGGCTGGAGCACCTCCTGTATGAAGACAGGCTGAAAACATTGGGGCTGTTCAGCCTGGAGAAGAGAAGCTGCGTGGAGACCTCAGAGCAGCTTCCAGTGTGTGTGAAGGGGGCTACAAGGATGTTGGAGAGGGACTCTTCATGAGGGACTGTAGTGAGAGGACAAGGGGTGATGGGCTCAAACTGAAACAGAGGAAGTTCAGATTGGAGATAAGGAAGAAGTTCTTAACTGTGAGGGTGCTGAGGCACTGGAATGGGTTGCCCAAATAAGTTGTGAATGCTCCATCCCTGGCAGTGTTCAAGGCCAGTCTGAACAGAGCTTGGAGCAACCTGCTCTAGTGGAAGGTGTCCCTGGCCATAGCAGGGGGTTGGAAGTGGATGATCTGAAGGCCCTTTCTAATCCAAACCAGTTGATGATTCTATAAAAGACACTTTGACTGTTATCTTCCTTCAAGGAACTTTAAAAGTTCTCAGTTTTCAGAGTTTAAGTTCTCTAGTTAGAGATTTTGCTGAGCCTTATTTTGATACTCCCCAAAGAGACATACCTGCTGTGCTTCTGAACAGCAGGAAAATGTTTACTCAAGCCTCACACCAAAAAAGAAGGATTTATTGCTGTCATTGCTAATAGCATTCTTGGAATTTATAAATGGACTTTAGATTACATTAAGAAAAAAAAAGGATGAAAAAACAACATTATAAGAATTCTAATAAGAAATGATGAAACCACTGACGCAGTACTTGTTTCCTGTAAACAGGTGAGTTTGTGAATGGACTTCAAATATTTATAGGCTGCAGATAAACCCCTCTTTGTATTTTCACATCATCAGGACATTTTTCAGAGGGAATTCTTAGCCTTTACATCTACCCACCCAAAACTGAAATGCAGCCTGACCCTTACAACTTCTATGGGTACGAGGAGGACAGGCTATGGGCACCTCAAGGCTGTCCCCCTCTACCCCACTGGGACAATGTAGGGTGGAATGTGGAATGGGTGGAATACGACCCACAATGAATGAAAAGAAAGAGAGCAGGAATGATACTAGAAAGAATTCCCAAATCTTTGAAGATTCCTCCAATGCATTTCCAAACAGATTTCACTTACACGTCTTTCTCAGACACAGGACTAAACAGTCTTCTGCACCTTGAACTCTATGGCTTTTCCACCATCCCGCTCACAAGTAGATCATGCACCTCCTGAAACCTGATGGGTGCTTTGGGAAGCTGCTGCAAAGCCTCCTTTGGCTTTGATGTTTAGAAATGTTTGCATTTCCAGACAGAATTCATTTGAGTTTTTAGCTCTTTGACTCTGCGCCAGCTTTATCCTGCAGTGAAAATAATTCTTCCTACTCCCTGCTGCTTGTCTAGAGGAAGAGTCTGTAGACCAGGCATCCTCCTACTCAGCTTTCAGTTCAAGCCAGGCTCTTCTAGTCTTTTCTATTAAAAGAAGTTCTTCTTAGCTCCAGCAGTTCTTGAAGGCTTCTCCTGCATGCATTTCATGTTGCATCCATCTTGCCTGAGTGAAGATGAAAGAGCTGGTTTGTGACATTCCCAGTGAGCTCTCAGCTTACATAAATGTGAAAGCTTTGCTCTCTTTACAGCAATATTCTCTCCCAATACAGCGATACAGCATCATATTCACCTTTTTCACACCTTTCAACACAGTTATGGTTTGGAACTGCCCTGAGATGAATTTGTAAATCCAGGTTTTCTTCTCCTTCTATTCAACTTGTGAGCCATAGAAATAAGGTGAGGAAAAACCCAGAGGAGTGGTTTAACCTACTGTTTCTTAAACAGATCCATAAGGTTCAAAAAAAGATCTACAAAACAACTGCAGGAAAGAAATCCTTTTCTTCCTCTTACCCTGTCACACACATTCACACCATACTCACAAAGAAGCAAATACATAGGTGAAGGTAAATAAGAACAAATGACCACCATACTTAAGCCTAATATACTTGGCAGTAAATTAAGTCAGTTTCTCATAAGACAAACCCTGATTTCACTGCAAAGCCTGTCTTTTGTTTCGAAACCAAACCAAATCTTGAAGGGTCAGTCTTGTACTTCAGAGATGGTCATCTCTTCCCACACCGGCATGAGTCCAATCTCCTCCTGAAATGCTCCACTCGTGGAAGCTCATCTGCTTCCCCACCTATGCAGTGATTGACTGTTGCAAGGTGTTTCCCCTCATGTCTCACCTCCTTTGCTGCAGTTGAGGTTCATGTTCCAGGGAAACTTGCACAGTGTTTGTGTCCCGTCCCTTTCCACACACTTAGGGTAACAGAGAGATGGTAGTTAGATGGCATTCATGTCGATGGCAATATAGTTTAATGAAAGCTTTGTTTTGTGAAGCCAGTTCAAGACAAAGCTAATTTATGATCTGAAAATGGGTAGAGAAACAATAGAAAGGTTTAATCCCTGTTACTTGCCCAAGAGATGCTCTTTCCTGTTGCACTGTTTTGGGACACTCCCCCTTGTGCAATGTCCTTCTCACCTTGAATCCTAAATACATGTTATAGAAAAATTTCCTTTTTGGATTTTACCTGTATATGTATATATATACATGTTTTAGACAAATGATCAATAGCCCTTTGTTGAATCTATACTTAGAAGACTAAGAAAAGCTGATGGGAGTTGCAGAATGTTTTCAGGTTGGTGTGTGTTGATGTAACTGGTTTATCAGTCATTAGTGACTCTTCTTTTAACACACCTGAAACCAGCCAGCACACACTATTTCATGGAGAAGATCTCAGGTCATGGACAGTCATATCACCTGAGGCCCAAGGTCCCACATTACCCACCTTTGCTATGTGTATGAGCCGTCTCTCAACTCCTTCTGGCTCCTTGTTTACAGCATAATAACTAATTCCTGCAGGTAACAATCACCTATTTGCCACCTTCTTCTCTGTGGAGGTCCCTATGCAGTCGCCACTGAAAATATGTGGGTAAAGGAGAAAGGAAAGAGATGCCAACAGACTCGTATGTGTTAGATACCCCAACAAACCCTGGGGAAGTGAGACAAAGACATCTCCCCAAGACTTCTTGCTTGGCAGCAGGTCATGGGTCTCTCTGTCCCAAAACAGATGAGCCTATAACATTTTGTCTCTAGCTCATTTGAAACCTGCCTTTTTCATTAGGCAAGGGTTTTTACAGAGGTGGTTTGGCTGTTTGGTGTATAAGGCTGAATCAGGTCATGATTTTTTAATGCCACAAGAGGAAAAAGAAGCCTTTCACTCAGAAGTGACATTTTCCTTTCATTTTGTCTTTTGTGACTAAGATAAATGAAAAAAGCATTCCAATTTGAGACTAAAGTTTGTTGATTTGAACTCCTTTCCTCTAGAAATGATCCTGGAGGAGATTTCTTTTTATTCCCACCAGGAAGTTCAACTTCTGCAAAAACAAACATCTTGGGTTTTATCTTATCACATGAGATATGACTGTACAATCACTGCTGTTCCTCAGTGCTACCCCTCAGAAGGCTCAAATGCCTCATGACACACCAACTTGGCACTACAAGACCATTTCATCTGGGTCTCATCTAATATGGCTAATGCTTTCAGTTCTCATTAGCTTGGGATTAGGTGAGTAATAGACTGTAGACACCAGAACCTAAGTACCAAGACATTTCAAGCTTGTAGCCAAGTCAAGCAAGCATGTTTTTAAAAAGGGTTTTGAATATATATGTTTAAATACTGCTTTCTTGGCTTTTTAGGCACATATCAGTTATTTTTTATCTTGTTCTTTAACAAATCAGTGCCTCAGTTTCCTCTCAAGTTAAATGAGGATAAATAAGGTCATCACTTCAGAGAAGGAGGGAAGGAGGGAAAAGGAAACTGATCCTCCACAAGTGCTTTGAGGCCCACAGAGATGAATATTCTCATTTTATCCATTCTCTAAGGGTTCTTATAATCACGAGATCTTGTTTCAAGATCTCAGGTCTTTGTTCTATGTGATTCTTCACCTATAGAGAAATGAACATCTTGCTGTCGAGACACGTAAATGAAGGTATAAAGTACAGTATAGAGACTCCAACCCTCCATCAGGGTGAAGCTGTAGACATGAACCATGAAATAAAGTCAAATCTAGACATCAGTGCTGTGCTGAAACTTAATAGTTTTGTACTCTTTGCAGGAAAATCTACGGGCAAATATGCAGCTTATTCCTGCTTTCCATCAATGCCACCACAGAAAGACCAAATGCAACCCCAAGCAAAGCATGGAGGAACTGGGAGGGCAAAGAAAGATGCAGCAAGGGCAGACTTAGGGTGGGAAAAGGTGGGACCTGTCTCAGTCCTCCAAGAGACCCATTGCTCCCAGTTGCATATCTTCCTGCCAGTAAGAAAGCATTCCCAGTCCATAAATAAAACTGTAATGGGAGAAATCTACCCTCCATCAAAAAACTTCCCCCCCATTCTGTCTTCCTACCTCTCATTTTCCCCCATTGAAGAGATGTAAGAAGCGCCCAGGGCTTTGTAATGGATAGAAGGGGGAAGTGAAATCTGACTGCTTTCCCCAGCGGAGAGACCTGAGATGCATCTGAATTTGCCTTTAGAAATGTTTATGTGAGAGCAATGTTTTTGTTTGGGTTCCAAGGGACCTCTCTGGGCTTGAATCATTTTTCAAGGGCAAAGAGCCAGTAACAGCTTTTTCATAACCAGAAAGGAGAGATGCTTTGTGGGATTGTCTCTGCCCATGGCAGAGGGTTGAAACTTGATGATCTTAAGGTCCTTTCCAACCCAAACCATTCTGATTCCTGTAAAGAGAGGAAGGGGCTGTAAATACTGGGAAAACAAGCTAGGCCTGGGAGATGCTTCACAAGCTGCATCCTTTGTGGGTGAAGAAGAAGGGAAAACATTTGCCTGGGTATAAAGCAAGAAGACCTGGCCAATGACTCGTGTTCTTGTTCTTGGGAAAGTCAAGAATATAGGACCAAAAGAGCTGCTATGATAGGCTGGAGCTGTGATCTTCCTTCTTCAGAGGCTGCAACACACACACTGGAGAAGGAAATGCTGTCTGAGCCAACATCCTGCTGGAGGAAGTTTTCTTAGGAGCTACAGATAGATAGTTTTAGGGTGTAAAAGCCTAAAATATACTCTTCTTGTGTATGATGGTATTGCCTATTTATAAATGTAGTGTTACCAACAGGAATATATATGCAGTCTGATGGGGTTTTTTATTTTAATGATAGCCCACAGCTAAACATTCGTATCTGTGGCATCCAGTGAGTATGATTTTCTATTAGCTACTATAAATCATTTCCTTAACCTACAAATTCAGTTTCATCTACAGAAATCATCCATGGTCTTTCCGTCATCACTGGTAAGAGATGACTAAGAGAGAGCAGTCCAATATGTCATGAGGACCCAACTTAGGACAAGAGAGTTTTTTTCTCTGCAAGGATGACAGAAGGAATCTGTATTATTTATTCTAACATAAATTCTGCTTAGAATAAAGAAAAATGCCTTTTCCCACTGCGTTTCATATATCCATTGCTGCATTTAAGTTCCAGAATGAAAATCAAAGAGACTCAAACAGTTAAAAATGAACCTACTCTTCATTAGGCACCTCATTAAGCAGTAAACTTTTGTTGGCTGCTTAAAGTAACAGACCTCAGCCCACATACTGAGTAATCCTCATTAGAAAAGCCCTTTTCTCTTCACTAGCTCTTTTATTTTGAAGATGCAGGCTGGGAGAAAAGATGAAGCCCAAAGAAATGTGCTGATGTGCATGCTTGGGCTAATGAGGGTCAGAGGCTGAAAGGGTGGATGAGGACTGTAGCTGCAAATGAACCACAAACGGAGCTTGGGTAAAGGAGGAGAGGGTGATGTTAGCAGCAGAGCCAGGGAGCCAGCAGGGGATCATGTCCCTTTTGAAAAGCAAAGGGGTGAACAAGCAGGAGGCAACTGGAAGAAGGAAACATCTATCCCTGCTCCTTCTGGTTCAAGCATGCTGACCCAGAAAGAGCAGAAAAGTTCCCACTGCCCTGATGGTGTTACTTTATGTCTATAACTTCTATGTAAACCTTTTAAAGATGGTCAGATTCAGTGTGTGGGAGCTGACAAAATTGTCCATGTTACCCTCTCCGACTTGTTTCAGGAAAGATATTGTTCATGATCAAAGGTCAAGGTCTCCATAAAGCCCATCCCGTGGGTGATAAAGGTGAAGAAGACATGATGATAAGCCTTATTCTAACTCATACTCCTCCAGGCTGGCCACAGAGCAAAGATTAACATATGGGATAGCATCTAGGATGACTGGCACTGGTGGTACCTGGAGGAGCGGATTCACGTTGCAGACCTCATGGTTTGTTTTAACCCTGTGCATTGGGTTCTTGTGTTAGTAACACGCATCAGACCTGTGGAGGTGAATGTTATGAGCTGAGGAGCGGGTTTCTTCAGGAGAGGCTTTCAGTGTATAAGAACATGCAGAAAAAGTGCTTTTCACTTGTGGCACTGGGCTTTGTGTGCCTCTGTGATGACTTCAGGGGCCAAGAGATACAGATCCTTACACAGTGAATATAAGGGCATTGTTACCCGTAGATGAACTCAGTGAAATCTGCTCGTGACCACTACAGCTCCTAGCAAGAAGGTATTAGCCTCTAAGAAGTGAATCAGAATGGGGTTTTGTAGCTCAGGGTAGAAATAAGATGTGGATTTTTAGCTCTAGAAGTGTTTCTGGTGTTCAGTTCCAGGAATATACTGACTTGTAAGTCCTCAGCATCATGCTGTGCCAGTCTATGTAGAATACCAAAATGGTGCTAAATGATGTATTGATCTCTAGCTTCCTCCTAGAAAAAGACAGAGGGAAATTTGTTCATATTTTCCTATTTTTCATATTCATATTTCCATTCACACAGTGAAATACCACTACAGAGCACTTTGATTAGGGACTGGATGAAGATCTGACTGGCAAGACTAACATGTAAGACATGCTAACATGTAAGTAAGACAAAATGAACACCAAACAATCTGAAACCTCTGGAAGATTGAAAAGGCTCTAGGGTGAAGGGATGAAATACTGACCTCAGACATAGGACTGTAGCACAGAGTGTAAATATATCTGTCAGGGTGGTCAGGGATAGATGAATAACAAAGCACAGTGAGCAAAGCTGGGATATTTGGTGGGACCAAGCAGACCTTCATCTTCTAGACCTTCATATGAAGCTGGGTGAATCTTTGCTAAACATTAGATGAGACATAGATCAGACCTTTAGGTGCAAAGGACAAGGAGATCAAGGGTGATTCTGAAGCACTGAAATGGTAACAAACAGCGTTGTCTGAAAGTCCTGTCTCTGTTTAATAGGAAATGCAAAATTAAATAGCTCTGGACCAGACTGACCTGATGATATCAGAAATGCATTCTTGAAGGTGAATTTTAGTGAGAACTGATCTATAAAAGGCCACCAAGAGAAATACCCTGCAATAATGCTGTGGGAGACTGATCTGAAATCAGACTCCACTGTCCATCCTCTCAAAGATTGGGTGTGAGGAGCTGAAACATGACCATTCCATCTGGGATCCTTCCAATCCGACCATCGTCTCAGAGATGGGTGGGAGGAGCTGTGACAAGACTCTTCCAGCCATTATCTCCAGGACTGATGTGAGGCATTGCTACCCATTATCCCAAGAATTGCTGCAGATATGTTCAGTTGAAGAGCTGGCTTCAAGACCAGGGAAACTGGTCCATCAGGAGCATGTAATATGTGACATTAAGAACAGAAATACTCCCCTCAACTCGTTGTAAAAGGGAGAAAAGGAAATCATCAAGAGAGACAATACCATGAGGACAACTCCAGTAGGACACCACTGTGAGGACACTTTTCACAAGGACACCCACCTCCAATGACTACTACAGACTCTTGGAGACACTTTGATCCAATACCAGCTACTGATCCTGGAGGTCTCCCATCATACCCAACAAAGCAACAGACCCCAGGGACACCACTGGATCCATGGTGGTTGCAATCTCTGTTTCTGCACCCCAAATTCTTGCTTTTATTCTTTTTCCAATCTGTCCTATCGCTATCTCCTTTTTTTACAGTAATATCCATTGTTTTATAATGATTTTCCCTTTTTACAATCACTGTCTTTTTGTAATAAACCGACTGATCCATTACAGTACTTTGACCTCATTTGCCTCTTAATTTCACTCTTGGGATCACTATGGAAACATGGCCTGACACTGGGGTTTTCTCCAGTAAGACCCTGATGTTAAATTGGTGTCAGGGACAAGATCCCTTGCAGTGAAAAGCACCATAATGTCATGTAAAGTGTGAGGTATTACGTGTGTACCTCTTAGGGACATAAATAGTGTATTTTGTTGAAACAAAACGTGCTGCCTCCCTGATTGTCCCATTCAGAGATGAATAGCAGTGAAGCTGCCTCTCAGGGCAGAGGTGCCTTGTATGGTCCTTTAGAGAAACATAATGCTCACCCTTGTCTGCCAGGGACAGAATGGACCAAGAAAAACTGACATATTATTGGCAAATAAATTAGTGTAACAGACCAAATAAGCACCCTGCAAAAGGATGCAAAACTACTGCCCAGAAAGGGTACATCAGTTGTCTGCTGTACTAGGTGCCAGCTTGGCTGGTGCAATAGACGCTGGAGAACAACAATAACCAGCTGAATGTCAGTTCATACAAACTTTACAAGACTTGGTTTGATCCCTGCAGTTAACTTAAAAAGAGTTAGACAAAGTGAAAAATGAAACTAACTACTTGAAATTAGCCCTAAAAGAGCAATCCCTTGTAGAGAAAAGCACCTCTCCACCAAATATTGGGAGCCAGGAGAATTTTTAACCACCTGTGACCACAGCAGGCCTTGATCCTTAATTCAAAAAGTAGCTTATTGAACTGGAGGACTTAACCCTTTGTAATGGGGAGATCCTGACAAATACATAACATCCTTTGCCTCTCAGTCATTAAAATCAGTATTAGGGGTGCGTCATCCAGTGCTAGTACTGAGTTGTCATCTATTAGGAGATTGGTTTTGTAAGGTTCACCTCACCTTCAGCACCTTGATGCTGATTTAAGCTATTATATAGTAAAAACACACCTAAGTGACTCAGAGCACCAACAGTGTTGGGTACCTGTGCTCAGTCAAATCTGAGTTGTTAGACCATGGCAAAGCGACCAACCATGGAGCACCTGATGACCTGCTGTCAAACTAGGCATGAAATTACCTCTTCACTCATTATTGTGAGTCATTTCCAGCTCTCATCTACTGCCAAAGGTTTTGGATCAGTCATTTGTAAAGGGATGTAAATCACTTGTGGGTTAATGCTATCATATAATTGTCTATAGTCAGACCTGAAATGGGCACCAAGCTAAAGCAGTGCAACAAGATTAGGTCTGACCTTTTCTTTTCTATCTATCTGCTTCAAGATACACAGCTTTGCTATCCACATATGCTGATATCATGCTCTCCACCAGAATTGAATGCACTTTATATTTAAAACCATAGTCTGGTCACTTACTGCAAATGGCTTATAGATGTGCAAGAGCCTACCACTGTGTGTAAAGTTTGAGAAGGAAGAATAAATCTGCTGAAGAGAGAGGTCAGACCTTGAATCCCTTCTCACTAGGTACAGGCAGGCATCCCATGGCAAACTGTTTGAGTCTGATTCTTAGTGTTCCCCACTGACTGTATGGTGCAGAGCAGAAGATTCACTTTTGCCAGTGCTATCCTGATCTCCTTTTGCAGCTGTCAAAACTGTGTTTATCTAAAAGGTTTCTTGAATCGAAAGGTTTATTGAAGCCAAAATACTTCTCACATATTTTTTTCACAGGAAGGTGTTTAAGGAGATTGGCTGATTAGGTTGACAGTGAAAAACTTGAATCACAGAATCATAGAATATTGAGGGTTGGAAAGGACATTAAGATCATAGAGTTCTAACTCCCCTGCCATGGGCAGGGACACCTCACACTAAACCATGGCACCCAAGGCTTCATCCAACCTGGCCTTGAACACTGCCA
>JBCJKH010082137.1:0-53934 GCA_039877255.1 Loriculus beryllinus
ATTGATCCACCCCCCTGCTGGTGGCTACATCCCACACTGCCCAAGGGAAATGCCTGCAGGCATGTCGTGAAGAAGGGATGCTAACCCACTAACTGTGGGTGTCTGAGGAGGTGGCAATAAAAGACAACCAGAGGCTACCATCCCTTCACTAGCCCTGAGCAAGATGAGAAACATCCCACTAAAGCCCTTTGATCCCACAACTTGGAAAGCCTTTTAATCAGTGAGATCAGCACTACACAAGCATATCCATTCCTACAAATGCACTCCTCATCAGCTCCTGATCACAGGAATAATTAACCCCCAATTCTTTCCCAAACCCAGGTGCAGGGGCAGCCCCAATTTCCATCGCAGCACAGACAACTCATGAGCTAAGTGATGCACTTTGGATAAGTCAATCACTATTAAATCACTATTACAACACAACACCATGCACATCGCAGTCCATTTTCCAATCCTTTTCCCATAATAATCCACTATTTAAAACATCACCAGAACCCCCTGTGCTCTGTTTGTACTATAACCAAAGGCTTATTACCACAGTTGTAAATTTAAGCCAGTTTCCATCCAAAACCAAGGTTGACTTCAACATCTAGCAAAAGGCTGGCATCAATTCTCCTATGCTCCAATGCCCACCATGGGGATGTTTGCAGGATGGATGCTTCAGGTTTTCCAGCCCATTCTTGCTTCCCAAGCATGATTACGCTGTTCTCCTCTGCTCTCAGGATGCAGCAGGGAAAGGGCAATGGAAAAGGAGGAAAACACCTCTGGGTGAGTGTGAAGCTACCTGCTAACACACCATGCATGGGGAAACACTGGAGATAACTGAAGGCTCAGGAGGGTTTGGTCTCCTGCCTCCCTTTAAGCCCTGCCTCATAGCTGTGAGCACTTTCCCTTCTTCAGGATGGATTTGTTCCTCCTAAACAAGCATCTAAACCAGAAACCCAGGCAAATCCCATCCTACAAACCCTGGCTGGGGCAGAGCCAGCTCCTCATGTTGACAGCCCCAGGGTCCCTGCTATGTGGTCAGGGCTCATTTAGGGCTGAAACCTCACCCCCGCTATTAAAGCCATGGAAAACCTCAGCTATTTCCCAGCTTTTCCAAGGAAAGGCAAGTGTTCCACAACAGGCTTGTAAGATAAAGCCTTGCAAATCCCTGGCATGCGGATGTGCTTGCATTAAAGCTCCAAGCTGATAATTAAGGACAGGGATTGGTAATTAGAGACAGAGTGGCACAAATCACTGCCTGCCTTTCGGGCTGTACAGCCCCAACAGAGATCATAGAATCCCAGGCTCTTTTGGGTTGGAAGGGACTTTAAAACTCATCCAGTTGCAACCCTCTGCCACCAGAGCAAGTTTTAGTCACTAATACACCTTAAAAACACACAACACACGAAAATACCTTTATCATTGCTAACAGAAAGGAGAAGTTTCTCCACATTCAGGTCTCTACGGACAACAGGGTGAGCCAGATCTCCAGGCAATATGGTCCTAATCCTATTTGGCCATATAATCCTTTATTCCCTCCTGTTTTCTTCCCATGCTCATTTTTCTCCTCTGTTCTTCTCCTTTCAGACTGTTTTTTCACTCGATTACTTTCCACTATGGCTACAGATAGCATCTACTACAACAGGAACCAAAACTCTCTCGAGTCCATGAGCCAGCACCTGGATACAAATCCTGACTCTGCCAGATTGTGGCTCCTCTTGGATTTCTCACTCCCATACATGAAAATAACAAATATATAAAGCAGAACATCACAGCAAACAAGGAGCTCTTTCTCTTCCTATCAGCCTCATCCACAGGTTTCACAGCTCTATGGATCCAGGATGTTGGATCCAAGACTTTGATGAGGATGCAGGCGAGGAGAGGACTGGGATCATTTACTCCCTATTTTTTCCCAATTCCCTTCATGCAGACATGTAGCAAGCCACAATGTGCATAATAACACGTGCCTGCACATGAAATATAAGCTACTTAGGGTGTCTTGGAGCAGCTTCTCTCCTGCTCTCCAATGCCCACCATGGGGATGTTTGGAAGGTGGATGCTTCAGGTTTTCCAGCCCATTCCTGCTTCCCAGCCATGATTATGTTGCTCTCCTCTGCGATCAGGATGCAACGGGGAAAGGGCAATGGAAAAGGAGGAAAACACCTCTGGGTGAGCAGGAAACAACCTGGTAACACACCATGCAATGGGGGGGGACTCACCAGGACTGGGGCTTCCTCTTCATGATGCCTTGGCGTCTCCACTGCGAGTGGGGGCTGAGGTGGTAGGTGAGCTGCCGGCAAAGCTTCTCCATGGCCCCGAGGGAGTCCCCCTCCTGCAAAGACAAGGCAGGACACCAGGTAAGGTGTGTGGACCGTTAGCAGCACACCCACAGGATGCTCTGATCCCACAGCGCTCCCTGCTAGGAGCTGGCAGGCCATAAGGAACCACACTGAAATAGGAAGGGGAGGGAAAAGCATCCCCATTCATCGCTAAGATGCTTCAAGGATGGGGCATTTCAACCCATCCTGCACACCCCTCTGGATATTGCTGCTGGATGAACACAGGGGTGCACGAGTCCTGCCTGGTTAAGGGTGATGAGGTCCCTTCAGGCGCTCCACAAGGCAGGGTTGCCCCTGCAATCCATGCAGAGCAGCACCATTACCATTTGACACTACCTGTTAGCTTTCAGCACTGAGGCTGTGCAGAGATTGATTGAATGAATCAAACTACCCATCCGTAGCCCTCAAAACTGCTTTACAGAAGAGCAAACACTAAAGAGGCTTTGGGAGCTGATGGAGATCTTGGGAACAGAAACTCTCAAAACATAAAAGCTTCAAGGAAGACAGGGATTTTGGGGAACTCTTCTCAATTCTGATTGAAATTCACCAAACCACCTCAAAGGAGAGTGACTTGGAAAATTTAAACTCTCAGAGTATCCAAGTATTTGATTCTAAAGATTTTGGTTCCTAAAACTAAACCCGAATACAAATGCCACTCTCTGGACTGTTCAATCATGCTTCATTTCAAGATCTTTAATATACTAATGCCCAATATGAGATCCAATAATAGAAACCACCCATCTTGCCTCATTTCTCTGACTCCCTGAAAAGTCACAAGCAGAGATCAACCTTACCTAAAGGACAATAGCGATAACAAACACCAAGATGTGACAATTTGTGGCTTAACATGAAACACCTTAAAGAACACAAAGAAACTAAGTAGGAAGCCCTAAAATAAGCCTCGCTGCTGCTCTTCACACCCCCTGATTGCTCAGGGTTTTGCTGGGCAGGGATGCTGAGGAAGATGCTGCATCTTCTCTGCCTGGACACCAATTGTTGCTGCTTTCACATCCTCCCCTCGAGCTGCAGGCTTCACGCAGCCTGATTTATGCAGCGTATTATCCCACCTCCCCTCCAAGTCAGCAGAGCGGGACCAGCTTTATGAAGACATCATAAATATTGGATTAAGTGAGGAGCAGTGGGGATTTTGACAAATCACCTCTGGGTGTGCAGGGAAACAATTACATGAGGTTTACACAGGGGAAAGGAACCAAACAGCACAAAAGCGGGGCAGAAAGGGAGCATTCGCAGATGGCCGGGGCAGAAATCTCAGCATAGGACTCATGGTGTTTATCTCCTCTGTTCAATCTACTCTGTAACATATAAAGCCTTGACAGAAATCAGGATAGTTTATTCCCAGACACATCCAGGTGCCTCCACAGAGACTACAATGAATTAAAAGCTGATTTAATGCAGGGGTGATGCTTGCCCAGTTCTATCCACGCTAACCGGTAGCAAAGTGACAGCATCAATGCTCACCCGTCTCCATCAGGCACACAGTGATGGATGAATTCAGCAGCTCAGGTAGAAACTCCAAATCCATGGCTACCAGTGGGACATGGTGTATGGAAAACACCGTTTCACATCAGAGAAAGGAGCTGTTTCACATCAGAGAAAGCATTTGACAGCCGTACCTCTTGATTTCCAGGAAATATGGGTTTAAGAGCACATTTAAACCCATACTTTTCAACACCTCATTTATCACCATGCTTAACTTGCAACAAGGATTTGAATCCCATAGATTTCAATGGGATGTCAGCCTATGCTAAACCTCAGGCATGCCAAAACCCCCCTCCCTCTGGTGACCCTGAGGCAAGGAATATCTATTGCTCTAGGCTTGGGGATGGGTGAACCCTGGGAGGCTCAGCCTATGAAATTAGCACAGAAACATAATGAAAGAGGAGGATTCATTGCATGTTTTGCACTGGAAGGCCTGGAAACACATTGCAGTCATGCTTCAGTTAAACCACTTTGGGAGGCAACAGCATAGGCTGCTCCCTTTAACCACGCTCTCCATTTGCTCTGCCAGCAACACCTTCCTCACTGTGTAACCAGCATCCCTAATGTGAGAGGAAAACACCATGAGTTTTGACACCTACCCTATTTCTAACCATCATATCCATAGGGAGCTGCCTGGTGCCATCAGCTTTCATTTCATCTCATTTTATTCCAGCAAAGCAGTGCAGCAGCCCCTGAATTAACAGTGTTTGCCCTCAGCACTTGAGGTGGGGATTCCATCCCATCCCTCACTGCATCGTGTGGAAAAACTCCTTTTGAAAAGGGAACACATTGACAGCTCCAAGGAAAAATGCTAGAGCAGGATAAAGCGTACTTTAACCCTTATCTTACAGCCGGCTCATCCTTCACACAGTCATCCCTATCAGGCCACTCTTTCATCCCTTCACACTTGACAAGCTAGCTCGACTCACAAGCACTGCAAGTACTGGGCTGCTTCTATTTTGGGGTTTTAAAACATGATTTAGAGAAAGTAACTCCTTCTGGTCTTGGTACAGTGCAAGGGAATAAGCCAGCCACAAAAGAATGGTCTTTTCCACACTGATCTGTAGATAAATGCCTCACTTTAGCACTGGGATAAATTAACAGCCCATTTCAGAGGCTTCATAAGACACTATTTTGGTGCTAGGCTCCCTGCTCCTGCACATCTCAATTCCATCACTGCACTTCACCCGCCCATGGGTGAGACACAAACCTCTCTGCTTCCAGGGATCCAAGTTTTACCTTCTTGCAATTCCAGGCCTGACCCCTTGAGCTGCCTTGAGCTGCCCAAACTTGTGCTCAGAAGAGGTGCAGCTGATGCGGTGCCAAAGCCTCATCTTATGGTCTAAACAAAGGCTGTTTTGCTGTTTATGATCCAGATCTACCAAGAAATTATTGAAGATGCTGCAAACTTGATGGGATGGAGCCCCAGAGCTTGCTTGAAAACTGAGTCAGCTTAAAAGCCAGCCCAACCCACTTGTGTTGCTAAAGGTTTAACCTCGCTGCCCTGACACAGCTCATTGTCTTAAACCAGAACCAAATGGCAGCTGTGATCATCCCGGAAATAACACATAAGGGTGCATCTCTATCAAAGGCATCACCAGTGATGCCAAGGAAGGCCTGGTCCCTCCTAGCATCACATTCACAATGTGCAGTGTGAAACGTGTGTTTGTCACTCTGGATTCCAAGCTCTGGGAGGAAAACTCCAGAGCATCCCAGGGTTGGGGAGATGGGAGGGACCACATTGAGAGCTCAGCTTTCCCAGCTGCCATGAAGAGCCCTGTTTCTCAGAGCTGAGATATGCCCTTTCTCTTAGCACTACATCCACAGAACAGCTGGTATGTAAGAAGCTGGTGATGAGCCCTCAGCTGAGCTCTCTACAGGTACATCAGCTGCACATCTGGAAACACACACGGATGCAAAAGCTCTTGGTGCCATGATCCTGCACATGGGATCCTGCTCCTGTGTCATGCGTGCAGCAAAACTGCTTTGAGCATCACACAAATGAGGGGGCAAAGCCTCTCTACAAGCAGCAAGACAGCCACAGGGCACCCTCTTTCCATTCATCTTAGCTGCTTAGCTGCAAAGCTTTGAGATGTGGCTCGCAGAGCACACTTATGCAGCACCCTGGCTTGCAGCAAGACAAAAAGAGTAAGCCCAAGGGGTGCAAGCATTAGCTCAGAAAAGCAGTTTTGGGGCAATATCTTGGCTTCTATTCAAGCAAGCCTACTTCTACTGCACATTGGCAGAGACTCCGAGCAATTCCCTGCCACCAGCCAATTCCATCCCACCAGGGATGGAGGAGGGATGAGGAGAAAGCTGAGAGCAGAGGCTCTACCCTGCAAAGGGCCCCTTTTCCCCGTTGTTCCTCCTCCTTCTTTGCCTGCTTCCAGCCCTCTGGAGAAGGAGAGGGCTGCTCCCTGCCAGGATTCATGAGATTTTAATCCCTTAACAGATTCCAGCTGGGAGAGGGCTTCATGGCACATGTCCCATCTGTGATCCACAGCCCAATGGGACCTTGTTCAACTGGAAAACAAAGGGCAGCATAAGCTGAGCCCTCTCTGTCCCCAGGCACATGCTTGGGACTACCAGAGTCCTCACCCTAGCTCCAGCCCCAGGGAGAGAGCTCTGGATGAAGGGATGGAGCAACAGCACTTGAAATGGGAATCAGTTAAATCCTAGGGATAAACAAGAGCAGGTAAAGGCAAAGAGCCAGGTTCACCCCCGGGTTTCTGCAGGGGGACCTGTTTTATCCTCACTGATGGTCTCCCCTGCAGTGCAGGAGAGAAACCGCTCAGCATCTATCAGCACCCCACGACAGACCCTGTTGGTGAAGCATCACCAGCATCTGCACACCACCTTTAACCACAAATGAATGATCCTTGGATGCGTTCCTCACCCCTCTGCCAGTGGAGAGGGAAGGTAATTAGAAGCAGAGGGATGACACCATGGGAAAGCAAACATGGAATAAACAGGACCATGGTTTTGATGGGGATAAATAACCACGGCATCACCGCCTGCCCCCCTCGCATCCTGACGTGGTGATGCAAGGAGGTTAAGACTTGCATCCACAAACCAAAAGCAGCAGCCAGAGAGCTCGGGGAGGACACAACCCATATAAGAGCCTTGTGATAAAGATGTTATTGCAAATTAATTTGTTTTCATTAAGAAATGAATCGCCCGCTCCTCCTCCAGCAGCAGGATCCCTGGTGCCGTGCAGAGCCCTGGGGTGTTGCACAGTGGCCAAGCATCCTATAAAATAGGCCAACTTTAATGATTCAGGAGCCCTGGTGGGGAATCCCTGCTGCAGCACAGCAGGGGATTGACCCAAATAAGAACAATTAGCCATTGTCTGGGGTGGGAGAAAGCGACAGGTTTTATCTTGTGGTATTACACAGCCCCACATTTCTGTCACTCAGAATCAATCTCTGCAGGAAGTACCCTGTCTGCAGAAAGTCTCCTGTTTGCCCTCTGAAATAATGATTTTGACTTTAAAATCTATTTACACCACCCTCCTTTTCTGTTTCTTTTAAAGACTTTTCAAACTCGCAGCATCTCTTTCTGGATGCTGCAGGATCTCTGGTCGTTGCTCTGATGCACAAGAAGCTCTGTCCATGCACAAACCACTGCAGCCACAGGCCACTGCACCTGGAAGCACCATTCCCCACTTGGTGTGGAGACCCCTCAGCATAGATGTTTGCTCTCCATACAGTTCAATGGATGATGATGCTTAAAGCATCCTATTTCATACGCAGAAAACACTGAGAACCATAGATTTCTTTCCAAATCCCCCTCGTTGTTTAGTTTGGATGATGAACTAAGACAATAGGATGACAGCTCCGGCTACTAAGCAAAAGACAACAGTTGAGAGGGAAAAAAGTCTATGTTCACAGTGGTAAAGAATTATTACACAGCTAAAGACATAAAATAGGAAGAGGTGCTCTACGAAACCCTAGAACAGATCATAGAATAGTTAAGGTTGGAAAGGACCTTAAGATCATCCAGTTCCAACCCCCCTGGAGCAAATCCCCACTAAGCCATGCTGATGGAGGGATAGACTTAGACAACAAAAGGAAAAGGAAATGTTAGCACTGTGAATTGCCCCCATACACATCAGATCATCTCTAACACGTGCCAAAGCTGATGGGCCACAGGGACCTCCAGATACCTCCTAGGAAGGTGGCAGGAGAAGGCACAGGGACACATCTCAAACGATCACTCAGTGAAAGCCACATCCATCACCCACCAACACAGAGCAACCAACCCCCCCCCCCCAGCCCAGGTCAATGCAGCAGTTGGGATAAAGCTCTGCCCCCCAAGACCTGCAGCAGCCCCAAAACGCCTTTTCCCAGCCGCTGGCACCAGAACAGCATCCTGCTCCCTGGCCTTTAGTAGGAACCGAACTGAGGATGCCTTCCCTTTGATGCAGTCACGCAGAGCTTAAGTCATCTCAGGGCTTTCTGCTTTCCCTTTTTACTTTCCTTTCTTCTTTCTTTCTCCCCTCCCTCCTTGCTTTCAAAGCACGGGGTTAAACTGCAGCCTATTGTTGCATGCAGACATCTGTGCTGCAGCCAGCCCCAGCAACTCACTGCCAGGCTCCCCTTTTGAAGCCCTAGTGGAGTTTCTCCAGCAAACTCTCCTCCTCCTGTGAGATGAGGAGTTGAGGAGGTAGGAAAGGCTCTAAATCCACTGTTTTGAGGGCCAAAACAAGCCAGCACCCAGGGCTTAGGTTGCTGTGTGATGGTCCCACTGCAGGAGGTTCAGTGGTTGCTCCTATCCACAACCCCAACAACAAACTCCTCTTGTTGGTTGGTCATGGACTTCCCTGGGCAATGTATGAGTACATACATGGAAAAAATCCTTGTTGTGCTATAGGGAAGAGCTCAAAACACCATCATAAGGACATTGCAATTCCCCTCCATCACTTCAGTCTCCTCTGGGAAGAGATCCCAGCGTGTGGGGAATGAGTGATGAAGTGGATGATGCCCAAAGGCAAGCAGATATGGGCATGCTGGGTATAAGTGATGTATCTTGCCCACACAGAGGAAAACAAAATCCAAACAGTGTGACAATATGGCTTTAAAGGGGTCCATTTGACCACTCAATACACCGGTGCCAAAACTCTTCTGAAACGAAGGACATTTTAATTCAAATTCGAGGAGAAATGGAACAAACTCAATAAAGGCCATTTTAACAAGGATGAGGTCGTTCCCAGCAGGGTCCACTACAACTGAGCTCATCCGCTTGATCTTTCCTGACTTTCCCCAGGTATGCAGCCTTGTGGCCAAACACCTCCCATGCCTCATCCTGCTCAAGGTTAGGGCCAAGCACTCACTGGCAGCAGAGACTGCAATGGGAGTAATGGGATGATGTGCTCCCAAATTAACTCGCTTTATGAAATGGCCAAGAAGCCACCAGCTGGTGCTGGAAGGGGATGAAGGTCTCTACTATGAGAGGCATCATTTGGCTTCTTGCAGGAAAAATGCTTTGGCATGGGAAATGCACGTTTGGGCTTGGTGACCCCTCTCTCAGCACGGCTCCAGCAGTGAGCTCCCTGCAGAGCCCTTCCCAAGCTCTGCTTACATCCCCTCTCCAGCCATGCACATAGCAGCAGGAGGCTTAAAAAGGCAGCAAAACCAAACCAGCTCCTGCCTTCCCACTGCAGAAGGGCACTTGGTGGTGGAGCTGGGTCTATGGGGTGCAGGATTTGGGTCATGGACCTGGGAACAGCCAGCAAAACCCTTGCAGAGCTGTCAAATGACCATGTAGAGCTGGCTCCCTTTCCTGGGGGCTCTTTGCCAGGAAAAGGGCATCACCACCTTGGATAAAGCTCTCCTTTCCATTCCCTGTGGGTCCACAGGAACTCAATAGACAGACAAAGACCAGCATCAAATCAGGTTCTATCGTATTTCAAATCACCTAATAGCTTTTGATGAAAACATCCTTCTATCTCAAATACTAGGAAGTGGTTTGTGGGAAATTCAACTGAGAATAAGGTAAAAGATACACAGAAATAGAAATGGACATAAATGTTGCACAGAAACAATGCAAACCAAGCAAGCAGCTCCAGATGCTTGGATAAGGAATGTTCATACTGGAAATCCTACTCTATTCCCTATTGTTTGCTAGGATATAGGCTTTACCATCAACAACTCTCTCTGAAAGAAAAGTATAGGTAAAAGCAGCTGTCTAAAGCAGCATAAGGAAAAGGCAAAGAGAGGAGCAGAAGGACCACTCTTCTATTAAGCAATAAATCACACTTTGGTAGAAGCCTATCAGAAAGTAAAACTTCCCATCCAGCAGCAACCCTTTTGTACAGAAAGGAGCATTTTGGAGGCCTTGCAAGAATTGAGAAGAGCAAAACTCACCCTGTTACCTGGCAAAGCCCAGACCCAGCAACCAAACCATCCAGTGCAATTCCAAGCCCCACACCCAAGCCTGCAGTGACCAGGCCAGGCATGCAGAGACTGGAATGACAGTCCCGAAACTGGAAGTGCTTTTACATAAGCCTAATTGCAGGTTGTGGCCACAATTAGCACGTAACTTAGGCAGTACTTTTGGTCTTCACCACCTTATTGGAGAAGCCTGAAGAGCTGTGGCTGAAGGTGTCCCTTAGCAGATGGCAGGTACTCAGTGCCAGGGCTCTCAGCATCAGCTCTGGCTCCAAGTGTGGTGTAATTAACATTTTGAGGAGCCCTTGGTTGACAGCAGCATAAAAACTCAATGAGGGATAAAGCCTGCAACTGGTGCAAACTCTAAGTTGGCCTCAACCTGATGATGCCTGGCAGGAGGTGCCCACAGGGGTAACAACCAGGCTCTCCAGCTCAGAAGAACTGCCTGACCCATTGATCCTCACCATGCTGACTGCAGCCAGTCTCCAGAAGGTCCCATTAACTCCTTGGTCCAAAAGGAGCAACTGGCTTTGATCACTAACCCAATACTCAACCACTGGCACATGCATTAACTCCACGGCTCAAAACCCCCAAATTCTCTATCTATGGTGCAAACCCTCTCTCCAATATGGTCCAAACTACGAATGCACAAGATCACCACATCTAGCCATCACATGCCAGTTGCAGAGATGGGAGTTGATGCTGACCTCCCTAAGATGAACAAGCAAGAGACCGAGCACCAGCAAGGTCAATTCTTTTGCTCTCAGTAAAGAGTTTGCCCCTATTCAACTCTTGTAAGAACCAAATAGCCCTGGACAACACAAACCTGGGCAACCCATGGCCAAAGACATCTACATTGGTCACCCCAACACAGCACTGAGTGCTCACCTCTGGCAAACACAGACTACCAAGGACCCCAGCAATGAAAACCTGCCTTGAACGAGCCCAAATGAGGAGCGGGGCAAGCTGCAGCAGGAGCAGAACATGAAGAAAGGACATTTGTAGAAACAAAGGAAAGAAATGGAAGCCAATTCTGCAGCTCAGCCCCGATACACGCGGCGCCCAGCATCTGCTTTGACGAGAGGCCAAAGTGCGACGCATTAGATTCAGTGTTGACACACCAAAATGAAAAGCAATGTACAATAGGGCTTATCAAGAGAGCCAGAAGCACGAGATGAATGGGATTGCAGCAACTCAGGAAGTTATTCGAAAGGATCCTGGAGTAATATTACACTTGGACTTCAGAGAAGCAATTAAAGGCAGCAATAAAATGCGAGGTGATGGATGACCTGGAGGGGAATGTGTAAGATAAAGGGAAATTGCAAGGACAGAATAGAAATCCCTTTGGTGAGAGCTACTGGAGGGTACCCAGAACAGCAGAGCATAAAATGAGCAGCAGTCAGAACACCATGGGGAAGCTGCATGCTGCTTTGCACCCAGTAGCTGCATCACCCCATGCTGCGATGCCTAATGCCACTGATTGCAGCCTCAGTTAGGATGTGCACAGTAGAAGTGTGACTTTGAAAGAGGCTTTTGAGCACCAACACATGCTCCTGACACACACAGCAAGATCCTCAGCCAAATCCATTGGACCCACTCAGTGCTGTAAACAAAGTCACTACCAGGAAATCTATTTAGATGCCACTATTCATTCTTTGAAGGGTCACCGGACCATTCTTTTAATGACAAATGCATCTGTAGCCTTCTGATAGACACAGGGAGTTATAAAGCAAAGCAAGCAGCTCCAGAAGAGTCATTCGTTTCCCTGGAAATAGTTAATCATTATAGCTGCTGTGGAACAGCAGAGACAGGAAAACACCCAAGGTGCTGCACTCACTGGACTGCAAATGGGAAGAGAGGTTGGAGGTGCCAAGCGCTGACATCTGCTGAAGTCAATGTATTCAGTGGATGATGGCACTCGACTTCATCCTACACACACAGACAGGGAGGATTGATTTTGGAGCCTTGAGGACACAGAACCTCAGAGAGGTTCAGCCACTTGCCATCAGTCACTGCCATGGTCCAAAAGCAGTCAGCATCATCCCTCACCTACAGACCTGATGGCTGCACTTACCCACATGGCCTCAGGCTCTCAGCCCCTTCTCGGGATGATGCACACAGGATGCAGATGCTGGCTGCAGAGAGATGGGTGCACAGAGCTTGGCATCATTTCCGTAAGACCTCTCATTATCCTGCTGCAGCAAATGTGGCTCTTCATCCAGAGTCTGCCCTAACCCTTCCCTGCAGGAACCAGCATTTCCCAGCGGACATCCCATTTGGAACTGCAGGTTGGAGCCCAGCACCTGCCATTGCTGCTAAATGCAGGAACCCCTTGCTGTTCTTTGTACCCTTCTCCCCTCCAGGGTTAAACCAGGAGCAGATTTGATTATTTATGTCCCAGATGTAGGACATCACGCTGAGATTTTCCCAGCCCTATGGAGCCTGTCTCAGCTGCACCGCACCAGATCCCACGGGAAGCAAACCCCAGCCCAATCCATTCCTGCTGTTGGAGGAGAGCAGGAGTGTCCCTGGGATACCACTGCAAATATTTATGTTATTCCATAGGAGCTCTCAGCCCATAACGTGCACAAGGGCCTGGGGAGGGGTGGCAGAGACCCCCTGGCATCAGTCCCTGTTGCTCCCTGCTGCAGGCTGGCACAGAAACATGAATCCCAAGGCAAGGGCATAACCCCCAGAGCAACACTGCCTTCAGCTCATTAATCACTGTGGGGCCCTCATAGGCACCAAGAGAACGGATGTACCAGTTTCTTGCAGACAGAAGCTGAGATTGAATCACGGTATCTATTACAGCCACTTTCACCCATCTTGACAAATGGTGAGTGGGACTTTTCTGCCTAAACCAAGTCAGATGTGGCCATCATCCATGGCTGGGCAATTCCTCAGTCATCAATCAATAGATAGGAACCCTCTCCTTACTAAAGCCCTCAGACTCTCCTTATTAAACCATCCATTTCTGCAAATCCACTTTGCCAGCAGATCATTTGCTTACTCGGTATTCCCATGCTTGTGAGTTAGGTTAGAAATAGATATTAAAATACCCATCCCAAGTGCCCAAACCCCCCAGTTCTCCCCTCCAACCATGCTGTATGAGAGATCCCCACCACACATTCTTCACTGCTCCAGGTAAATAACTAATACTCCCACCAGGAGGAAGGAATCAATGCACTTCCTTCCTTTGCAGTAAATTAGGTTCTGATTAAAAGCTAAATGAGCTGAACTCAAACGTCAATTACCATCAGAAAACATCAATAAAAGAAGTTGTTACTCTTTAATGAGGTACCTGTTTCTTCACTCATCATTTCCCTCAGGGACACTTAGGGGAGAGGCTGCAGGTGAAGTGTGTGGCAGGATGGACAGTGCCAAATGCTCAGCTCATGGGATGTGGATGGAAACCTGCCTTTGCACTGCTGTTTCTCTGCAATGACACACAACTGGCAACTACTGCTTATACTGATTTGAAGGCCTAAGGAAGAGGCAGGTAAGATCTGAGTTAACTATGGGAGATGGCATAGATGGGCAAGTGTGAAGTGAGGGAAGAATGATTTGCCAGTAATGGTACCATCACAGTCCATCTAAACGTCACTGGTATTACCTTTTAGGCTTAACACCCAAAAATCCTGCAAAGTGCAATTTCCCTGGGTTGCCAAGAGCTCACACAGAGGCTTTAGAGAACATCTCTCTCTTTGTAAGGAAAAGATGAGCACAAGGCATGACACATTAAGGTAGGAAAGAGCCAGAGTTGTCATTAGTGGGGTCTGAGCTTTGCAGCCTGTTTCATACTGTGGGATAATGCATTGTGGATGTCTTAAATAGCCATCAGGAGTTATCTTCACACTTGGAACAAGACCAGCAAGAAAAAGCCATTAATACAGAATATAGCATTGACTTACTTGATACAGAATTGACTTAGTTGAATCCCCATCACTCCCTTTGCTTTTATATCAGGTATTTGAGGTTTTAGAGGGTTCTCGTTCTTAAATCAGCTTCCTTTTATGTTGTTTTGCACAGCAAAGAACAAAGAACACTTGGTGCTCTAATAGCACTTTGCATCCAGAACCTGAGAGCTTTGCAAGATGTGCAAGGAAAATGCAACTTGCACATCTAATAGCAAAAGGGAAAGGTTAAGAAACTTGCTGAGGCTGACAAGCTCACCCAACAGACTGTGCCTGAGTGTCCCTCAATGTGCCATTGCCTCATACCTATCATTTCAGCTGTAAAAATGAGCATGATGTCAGGGACTTGGAATGATAATGGGAATTCAAGATCAAATAACAACACGTATAGCGGAGGAGATGGATTATGTGCTTGGTTTGGGGATAGGGGCACTGAGCTGGTGGTCACGGTGTCCTGATTATATGCACTCTGTATAAACTGGATTTATTCATCCAGTTTTAGTCACATGTGGCAGCACAAAGTAAATAAGAGAGGAAAATTGCTCATTCTAGCCTCGATGCAGCTCCCTCTTAAAAATGCAGGGCATAAAAAAATCCATCATCATCTGTAAGTGAAATCCTCATACCCGAGGCCTGAAGGGAAGGTTAGAAATGGATGATTTCATCCAGGTCCCAGTAAGCACTTTTCCTTTCCCTCCTTTCTTGTTTTCACGAGTGACAATTTGTGGAATGAAACCCATAGTGCAAACCTGATCAATTCAGAGCTCATGCAGAAGACATCTGAGCCAGGCTCGGGGCTAAGCAGCTATTTCTCAAATGACATAGCAGCAAACAAGAAAACAGACCTCCATTCTATCCAGAGCTAAATCCATTTTACTTCCAGTCCCAGTAAATCACTGCTCCAGCTACATCAACTGCACAGAAGAGTTTTTAACACCCTCCCTAACACATTGCTGTCACCATATAGCTTGAAACACTACAAACCTTGGTGGGGAAGCTGAGGACAACATTACCTGAGATGTTTGCCTATATCTAACCACCGGAATCCCATCTTTCACCCATCTTCTTAGTGGAGCTGCAGCCTGATAGGTGCAGGCACCAATAGAAGAATGGACAAGGTAAAGCTGGACTTCGGGACAGGGTTTTGCTAGGCTGTTTTGCCAACCCTTCTGTGAGCACCAGAAAAGCTTTCCCTCATAGAAAGCAGCAGGATGGGGACCAGCAAAGCCAAATGCTCGCTGTGTATTTACTCTGGGCAGCCTTCAGGGACTGGAGGCACTTCCATGATACATCCCCAGGACAGTGGGGTTGCTGGTGCAACCAAACACCTTGAGGTCAAAAGGGAGAAAAAAGCCACCTTTGCTGAAGAGGCTTCACCTTCTCCTCTTCCCTGGCTCTGCTCCACACTTACCCCGAGTTCAAGTCCTCAAACTGGAGGAAAACCTGACTCACTCCCTATCGCAGTCATCACTCATCCATACATGTGGCTTTGGTCTGTGGAAAAAGAACCCGGTTTAATTTTCCAGTGGTTTATGGCCAGATATTCCTGCTGGCAGAGAGAGCTGTGAATTTTTTATGGGGGCCCTTTGCTCCTTACACGTTTGTGTTTTCAGCTCCTTTGCCTGGAACGACTCCCATTGGAAACCTGAGCGGCTGCAGCAAGGATACAGGGCATCGGGGCAGCTCTGTCCCACGCCATGCGGCTTCGGTACAGCTTTTGTTCCCTTTCCCCATTCACTGGACAGACAGACATCACCCTGGGGATTGAGAGCACCAACCACTGTGCCTAAAACTGAGCTGCTTTCCAAGGAACAGGCCTGGCACCTTTCCATGTGGCACGAGGCAGGATGATAAAACACTGCCCAAGGGCATGGCCATGGGGAAGAAAACACTTGTTCAAATGTCTCTGATCCTGTGCAAACACCCCCTTGGACTGGTGCTGGAAAACCTGCTTGGTCTGAGGTTCCTGGAGAGTAAACCTGCCTTTTCTAACAAGTCCTGGGGTGATGACTGGCTGGATTTGATGATCTTAAAGGTCTTTTCCAACTGAGCTGATCCTGTGATTCTGTCATAAGCCCCAAAGATTTGCAATAGCTGCACAAAGCTGCAAGTACAGAGCGCAGTATCTATGGCCACCACTCAACACAACATCCACATGCAATGGCATTTACTCCACCTGAAAGCTTCCCCAGCAGACAGCAACCCAGCAAACCTCAGAGCAGAGCTGGGTGGTTGCTCTCTTACAGCTCCATCGGTGTTTCTGGAGATGCCACACGGTGATGCCATGGGCTCACCCCAGCCCCTTGAGGAAGGGATGCTTGAGACATGGGTTTGGTTGAGCTGCGTTGTACTTTTGGGATGGGACCAAATCCAAACCCTGACTTCCAATCCAGCTCGCCCAAACAATTCCCTCTCAGTCAAAGCACTCCAGGCTCCAGTTGGAGTTGTTGCCTTGCTGCTGGCTTGAATTTGCTCACTGGAATAAGCACCCCCTGAGCTGCGAGAGCCCAGGCCAGCTTTTTCCTGGCCATACAGCCCAGGATGTGTTTACCCAGAGCTCGGAAAAACAATTCAGCTTTTATTTTAGCTCAGAGACCAAGGGGTCACCTTTAAGCTGAGGATGGTATAAATAGAGACTAATGGAAAAAGCAACGTACAGGGAGTCAGGGAAGCATTCTCTCCAGGAGGGAGGAGGAAAGCAAGACCCCATAACCCCAAGCAGACACATGTTTAATAGAGCAGGCTATAAGAGGGACCAGGGTCAGCCCCATCTGTTCCACCTCCATATGGATGCGGGCAAGTTCACAGCTGCCTCCACCTCCATATCTATGTATATTCATGCCATGGGATGCAGCAGCAGGCAAAGCAGAGCAGGGGCTGGAGCACCTTCCATGTGAAGACAGGCTGAGTATATTGTACAGCCTAGAGAAGAGAAACTGCCTGGAGACCTCAAAGCAGCTTCCAGCGGGAAGGGGGCTGCATGGAGAGGGGCTCTTCATCAGGGACTATAACAATAGGACAAGGGGTGATGGATTTAAACTTAAACAGAAGGGATTGAGATTAGATATAAAGAAAAAATTCTTCCTGTGAAAGTGGTGAGGCCCTGGGAGAGGCTGACCAAGGGAGATGTGAATGCTCCATCCTTGGCAGTGTTCAAGGCCAGGTTAGACACAGGGGTTTGGAGCTGCTCTAGTGGAAGGTGTCCCTGCCCGTGGCAGGGGGCTGGAACTGGATGAGCTTTAAGGCCCTTTCCAACCCAAACCATCCTGTGATCCTATGCTTCAGTATTAGGAGTTTGCATTTCCATGCTTACACTGGCACGAGCCCCTTCACAGCCCATAGTGCCAAGAGAAACGTGCGGGGAGCCGTGCAAAAGCCGGTACTGGGCAGAGGAGGAACCTCAGGTTGCTTTGATGAGGAGCAGATCGTACACTTGGCCATGGCTCACCATGAGCCTGCCAGGGGGCTAAAGGTGGAGGAGAACCCAGCTTAGTCATAACGCTTTGGAAAGGGGGAACCTCAGAGGGGGAACGGGGCCTCTGCCTGGACACGTGCCCATCAAAATGGGTGTCTCCAGTTTCTCATCTCATTGCCCCATGGGGGAGGAGAGGAAAGGATCTTATTCTCCATAAGAAAAGGGGTAGGGATATAGGAGCATGCTTGTGTGGGTTTAGCTATGCAGCACTGCATTTGTACCGTGACATGGGACATCCATCCTTGGGCTGGAGATGGTGATGTGGGTCCCTGTTGTCTCCAGGTCATGTCCACACACCACTGCACCCATTCCACCCTTCCCAACACAGGGTATAGAGTTCTATGGAGCACTTCCAGAGCCTGTTCCACATCATAGACTGATGCACTCTGAGCATGCCTGTGGCTTTTCCTCAGCAAAATTCAGAGAAAAAGCAATTTCCCAATTTTAAATACTGTTGGAGGCTATTATTGAGGAAAACATCCACAGGAAGCAGCAGTCAATAACTCAATCCCTTCATACACTCTTACAGGAAATTAAAGAGCCATTATTAGCAGTAAGCACAGCAGAGCAGTGCTTGCAGGTCCCAGCTTGGACTGGATGGAGCCCTGCTCCATCACACTGGTCCCATCACACCTATGGATGGTCCTCTCCCAAGAAAAGCTTTCAAAGGCCATGTGCAAGTCAAGGAGGCAGGAGATGGGTAAAAGCCTTGCAGTTCAGCAGCAGAGACCAGAACCCATGAGCGAGCTCTGGGTTTGCTGTCTTCAGGAGGGAAAAACAAACATCACACAAGGGCAAGGAACTGACTTTATCCTTGTGAGGCAGAAAGCGTTCCCAATGAAATAGGGTCTTTAACACAAAAACACAACGTGGCAGAAAGCAGGAATAATGCGCAAAGCAAAATGCTAACACCCAAAGTACTAACTTGGTCATGCTGGAAAGGCTGATGTGGTGCTATCAAACCATGATCTCTGAGCAGGTCCTATTGGTCCAAAGACACACAAGCACAGCAGTGACCAGGAGGCTTTTTCCTTGGCGCTCAAGGAGAAGCTTCATGCTCCCAATAGAGTGGTTTTCCAGGCCAGCAACAGTTACAGAGGTACGATGAGACCAAGGTACTCACCGGTTTGGGGCAGTGGATGTACCTAGCGAGGCTGATGATCAAGTCATGAGTGATTGGATCCACCAGGTTTCGAAAGCTGGCATATCGATAGAGGACATCGTCCAGAGAGGTCGACTCCATTCCTAAATCCTTTGGAAAACAGGGTAAAGAAATGATATTAGATGTGCGTAGGGAGGATACAATGAGCCTGAAATTGCAGCAATGGAAACAGGAGGATAAACAATACGGGGATTTGGGAAGAGCAAAGTGCTGGACTAGACTGCCTGGGGAAGGGGTGGAAGCTCTGCCTTTGGAGATGGATAAAGATATGTCATGAAGAGCTCAGATCGAGCTGATCCTGCCCTAGGGACAGATCAGACCTCCTGAGGTCCTGTCCAAGACTATTTCCAATGATTTGCAATCCTTAGTTAGGAAGACTGCTTTTTGCAGGAGATGCCCAAAGGAAACCCCATCTCTTTCAGGGAGAGAAACCCCTCTGCTACCTAACAGCAATGTGGATGTTACCTTCCCACTCTGGTAGAGCTCAACATTAGGATTAAGCAAACATCAACTAAGAGCTGGATCTGGCACATGATCATAAGGCATCTCCAGCAAACATCATGTGAAGGATCCAGTTATGGGGCTTGGTAGAAGCAACCCTGCACACACAGCCCTCTCGACACGCTGGGATCTTGGAGGAACAACCCAAGCTCAGCATCTTACCACTTCTCTTTGAGCATCTCAAAGCTGTGGCAATATTCTTTTCAGCTAAAATCAAAACACAGAGCCAATAGATCAGGGAATTGCTGCTCCTCCTTTCTCACACGAAACATTCCCTCCTCCCTCCTGGCACGCATCCTTCTATGCGCAGATGTCTTTCTCAGCTGCTCCCTAACCTCCCTGCCACAACAGCATTGTCTCTTTTCCACCACATGTCATATTTCCAAGCCGCTCAAGGCTGAACCTTGTCCAAGGCCAAGTGATGAGCTCATCTGCAGTTTAATAACTTCACACCAGTTCATGCTGTCGGCAGCAAATCACCAATCACTGCCTTCGGAGTAAACGCCCAGCATCTGGCTCCAGTCACTTGGGGTTTTCCAGCACGTTCCCTTTTCCTAGGGGAGCTTTACCTGGCCAACAAGGGCCATTTGCAAATAGGAAGGACAGAAGGGTTTAAATTGATGGTATTTAGGAGCCATGGCTTTTTTGGTGTAGGCTGGAAAGGTGTTTTCCTATGGTGCACCCAAACCCCTGCGCCACGCTGAGAGGACATTTCAGAGTAGCATATTCAGAGGCACGTTTATCTCAGTGACGAAGCCATTGCTAATGCAGGATTTGGAATTAACAGCACAAAACAAGCAGTGAAAGGAATGCAGAAGTGACTGAACACAACCCGAAAGCTGTGAGTGGATCAAAAAGCTGCCAGCCTTAGGCAGCTCCCTTCAACTTGAGCTGATCTGGTCTTACCACACTGTGCCACTCACTGAGTACATCAGCTAAAGCCTTGCTTTGCCAGGCAAGATTAAGGAGTAGGAAGAGTTCATCCCTTTGGGGCTGAACAGGAAAGCAGAGCCTCATTCAAGTCCTTTTGCTGCTCATCCTCCCTGCCGTCACCAGTGACCTTCCTGCAATGTGATTTGTTTCCAGCTTTAAGAGGCTGAGGGAAGGCCAAACCACTCAGCAAGTCCTTGGGGATGGCTTACCCACTGGAAGCAAAGCTTCTTTTACAGCAGTTCATTACCTTGTGGGTTACAAGCACCAGCTATGATTTGAAGCATTAATACGCTCTAAGTATGGTCACTTCTCACGCCACCAACTAGCTGCCTTCAGCTTCTACAGGAGGAAGCTTCTGTAAAAGTATCAATGTAAAGCTATTTGATTAAAAAACCCTAAACAAAACGTACACAAAAAAACCCCAAACAACAAATAAGTGAAGGAATTAGAAGTTTAAATCAAAGAATTCCAGCAGTAAAATGTAATGCCTTCTTCCATGGCAGCAAGCAAATGAGACTTCCCAGCCACAGCCAGAAAAGGCACAAGAGAACACCAAACCAGCTGAGAGCTCAGGTATGGTCAAGTCCTGCTGCCCTGCAGAGCTGATGCTGTGCTAGATGCTCTCTTCAGCCTGGGTCCCTTCTGCAAACAACAATCACAGAAACAGCCCTTCCACCCAAAAACCAGCCCAAACCAAGAGCTCAGCATTGACTTCCCCAAGACACTATCCATGCAATGCCATTTTCCCAGGCAGAAGGGAAAAATCAGTGCAAGCTGATTTGGGAGCTGTACCCCAGCTTATCCTTCCTTAGTGCCAGATAAAATGACTTGTTATTCCCCTTCTGCTGCCTGTTCAACTGCACCACAACAGCTAACAGCTGAGCAACCAGCTCTTGAAGCTCCAAGTTGGGTTCCCAGGAGGTGCACCATGGTGTAATACTCCCCTAAGCCACAAGGAGCCATAAACAACACAAATCAAACCCATTTTCACCTATTGAATTATTTATTGCTGCAAATTGATTTGCAATTAAAGGAAAATCCAGCAGGTCCATGTGAGAAGTCATAGTAGGAAGCAGCTTATGTTGCTGCTTCCACTAACAGGCAGCAAAGGCAGTTATAGCTGCCCAAATGAGGTTACTGTGTAAAACGCCACCCCGAGCTCCTGCAATCACAACTGCTCATGAATATCCTGATAGCTGCTATTTTGGCCAGCACCTCCTCCAAACCTGCTTCATATCTCTATTAATAGCCAGGGCAGCCCAATGAATTTCCAAGCAGAGAGGTTGGTGTAATAAAGCATGAAGGAATAGGAGCATTAATATTGTTTGCAATCAATCATCTGCAGCAACTTATCTGGGCAAAATGATTTCATGAGGTGAGCATTAGCACCGTGGTGGGTATAAGGGCAGAGCAGAGGGACAGGCATGTGAGATGTGACCCAAGCACAGTGTGGGTTGCTCAAAGGCTGTTTTGCTTGATGGAGAACACGTTTAGCTGCTCAATCCCCCAGGCCTTGTGAAGCCTGCCTTTGAAAACAAGCAAAGTCTTTCTTGCCTTTGATCTTTAGGATGATCGACTTCATCGCAAAGCCTCTGATGTCTGGTTGACTTATGAGGTTAGTAAGACACCGTAAAACTTAGTATTTATGGATTTCCCAGCTGCAATTGCATTCTATACCTCTATGGCTGGCCACCATGCCTAGAAGCAGCCTCTCCCTGTTTTGCACATGATAAGCCCTCCAGCATTTGCTTCACAGCTAATAAATTTGGTGCTGTTTTACTTTCCTGTAAGATAAGACCAAGCAGTGTGGAAGCGCATTGCTGGAAAGGTTATCTGCCTGATGCACTTCCTGCAGCCCAACAGCTCTGGTTGTCCGTGTACACTCTCTGTAAACCATCCATTTATATGGTGCAATCAGGGGGTTTATTAGGCTATAAACAGCTTAATTCCTAACTGGGTGTCCTAAGGAAACAAGGCTGAAATAGTCACACAGTTCATCCATCTCCTCCTCCTCTTCCCCTTTTTAACACAGGAACCAATTTCATGGGTTGAGAGAGTTGAGAGAGGAGTAAAGCATCTGAAAGTGATGAATTTAATGATATTCCAACAGGTTTTGGGTAAAAACAGGCCTCAACAATGCAAAGATGCCCAAGTTTGCACCTTTGGAGGGGGAAGGCAGCACTCAGCATCCACACGTGGTTCAGCTGTGACTGGGCAGCCAGTGGTGGGACCAATACATCTGGATGGAGCATCAAAGAAGGCACCCTGGGAACCTCCAAACAAACCAACAATTGCTACTGCAAATTCCCACATCTAATCCACTAGCCTGGCACAAAACTGGAGTTTAAATATGTGGGATATCTTCTGTTTAGCAGAGTTAGTACTGGTTTGGAAACAACAATTGCACAGTCAAGCCTGAAGTGAGGGTACAGTTATAGAATACCCAATGTTTCAAGGAAGGAGTAAACATATCCTTGGCAGATTGACTCAAATAATAAATGGTGGCAGCTTGAACCCCCTCCAGGAGGCTGGAATTAGAGAAACTTGGAGAAGCAGATTAATGGGTAGATATGATGCCACCATCCTGATAATAAACAACTGTGACTAAGGGATTTGCAGTAGAAGGCACTGTGTTAGTTTGAAACTGTAAGGCAAATTCAAATACCCCAACTGGAGTTTGGCCAGACCGCAGCTAACAGGCTTCTTCAGGAAAGTGCTTATGGATATGTAATGAGAATAGACTCGGCTACCCATCCCGTCCTGATTCACAGAGCCAGTGGGATCCCAGTATGGAAGAAGCTTGGAAACACTGTCAGGGGAAGGCGACTCCAGGATTTGCTTTGAACATTCCAAACAATTTAGATCCATCATTGCCTTTAACACAAGCTCACAAAGTTTTATTTACACATCCCTTCTAAACCAGCAGGACCTGCCTGTATCTTGGTCTCCCATCCAAGCCAAGCTATGCACCAGCCCCAGCCTTGACTGCGCTGTGCTGATGGCTGCCAGCTCCTAACTGCATCCCTTCACCCTGTCACCCCACATGCAAAAAGGACTTCATTTCCCTTGCAGAAGTCCGAGATCTCTGTCAGAAAACATACCTACAGGGCAGGATACATCTCATCTCCTGTCAGGTGAGGATCCAGACTTGTCACCTAAGCTCAGCCTACTGTCAATTCAGAGAGAGACTGTGATTCATCCTATTCTAAGCAGCTGAAGTCTCTCTGGCTGAGAGTCAGTCTGGGCTGAGTCAGTCTCTGGCTGGGGCTGTTTCAATCAGTTATCAGCCAAGAAAAGCCCATCTAATTAGTTTATCCTAGACATTTCATGTTTAGGCAACTGGAGCAGGAAAATCCCATTGTCCTCACCTTTGTTTTCCAGCACAGCAAGCGCAGAGCTCTGCATGGCTTTGTACCCACTCTCCCAGCCAAAGAACAGCCCCATCTGTTCTGCAGCTGATCACCCATCAATACCAGTCACATTCTGAAGTTCTGCTTTAGGCCCCCCACTGCTTTGTTGGAGGTAGTTAGGAGCTCAAACAACTCTTGTGCTTGGAAGGTGATGGGAGATGACTTACGGGCATTGAATACCTTTATGAGAGCATACAGATAATGTACTGCGTTGTGCTCACATCTTCACGCACATCTTTATATCAAGTATTTATATCACATTTTCACACACATCTTTATATCAAGTATTTATAGGAACAAAAGGGAAAAAGGCAGAACCAAGATCCTTGCAGGAAAAAGTCTTCCAAGTAGAAAACAAAGCTGTCAGATGGGGAGGAATCACTCTTCTTCATAATTTCCACTGCCTGTTGGAGACCGCCCCGCTGTCTGGGCACACAGGCAGGGAATGATTCCCAACACAAACCCTGCATTCACAAACACCTTCCCCTGTTTGAAATTACAGCCGAATCTCCACACACACGCTACAATTGATGGGAGTCCTTAGAGCAACATCAAGTCTGCAAGCATTTAGTGCAACCTGCTTCTTATTCCCCACCTGCACGTAGAGCATCTCATTAATAGCAATGAGCCAAACACACTTGCTTTACACAGCCCTGCAAACACCTCTGCTAATGGATGTGCTAAGAAAGGAATCCAACAGTCTTGATGCATGCGGTACACCCTGCACAGCATCAGTGTTATCCAGCTGAGACCTCAAAGAGCACACTGGAAGAAGCTGGGTTTTCCTAGAGCTGAGGTTTGGTTGATGTATTGGACAACCAAGATAAGCCTGCGGGAAAGGCAGCATCCCCTGGTCCTGCATTGGGGACCTTCTTTTCTAGCAGAAGGAATTGGAGCATGGGAGTCCTCACCTCTTTTCCCTCCTCCAACCCAGCCCCCAATTCACAGCTTAACACGACACAGCCTGGCTCTGCCATTAATCCTGCTGGACCAGCCTCTGGTTAGTGGGAAAGCAGAATTTATTGTCCCGGCCCACTTGAGCCCCAGCTCCTGTTTCCAGCAGCTGTAAGAGGTTTCAGGAGGAGGTCAGCACGGGTTTCCTGATGTACAAAGGTGCAATCCTGCCCTCTCTGAGCACAGTGCGATTAGCTCTTCCCAGGCTATCCCAATACAGCAGGAATTGCAAATCACAGCTGAAAATTCACATTTGCTTTTCTCCCCATTCAAAACGCTGCTTTCTGAAGGTGCCCCCTCCTCTCCCCAGCCAGGATTTGCTGTTACAACCTAACTGTGGGAAAAGAAACCTGATTATTTCAGGGATGAATCAGGGCTGTGTTATCAGTGCTGTCAATACCACTGAGATGAGGATTACCTCTTCCTATGTGGTACAGGGGTTTTGTTCTGATGTCCAGCTCTGCCAAGCAGCGAGCACATAGCCAGCCATGTCCTGCATCATCCGCAAGCACTGAAATTCCCAAGCACATCACACTGGTCCTTCAGCATCAGTAATGAAGTTACCATATCACAAGGAAGCCTCCTGGACAACTCCCACCCACCACCTCCACTGCTCCAAAGAAATCAATCCGTTCCTACACACACAAGAGCCTGCAATCCAATAACTGCTATCTAAAACCTGGTTTCACTTCCAAGCCCTGGGCTGATTATTATTGCATTAGCTATGGAGGGATGTATTGTTACTGCCCAGTGAATGTCAAGCTCTGCTTCAAAGGGACTGAATTTAGGTGGTGGGAGACTATACAAATGCTTTGACAATTGCTTTGGGATCCTTCAAAGCTGACAGGTGCTAGGGTAAAACCCAAGATCTTATTGATACAAGTGTTAGTGAAACTAAGCACCACTGATCCCTCAACACAGCCCTTTTCCAGAGTAGGTTATTCAAGGGGAGTAATTTAAGACATCTTTGAGAAGAGAAATATTCAGTTAACTCTTTAAACTGGCTGAAGGATGTGAATGCTACAAAAAGATCATTTCAATGGACAAATTGCAGCTGACTCTCATAAAAACACATCAAGCCTTTTTGGGGGCCACTTTATACCACTTCCAAAGCCTGGGCCAGGGGAGCACAGGGACAGAAATGGGTTTGCATAGACAGTGGCAAAGGAAGAGCCAGATGCTGCAACAGACACCACTGGTACCACCTGAAGGACACCAAATATGCTCCAATGCGCTGCTGTGCTCTTAGGCTGCCATCAGTACCTCTGGAGAGCAAACACAGGGCTGAATCTGAAGGTGAGATGTTTTGCCATAGCCAAAACCATGCCCCTGTAGGCAAGGCAATGGGTATGCTCCTTTCCCATCTTAGCCTGAGCACCCATCCTCTACATAGGCACCCATGGAGCACTTGTATATCCTGCAACACACACAGCACTGGAGTTACTCTTTCCAGCTACCTGGCTGCACTTAGCACATGAATCTGGCTCTGTACCCTGCAAGGAGACACGTTCTAAGGATCTGGCACTTTAAAAGCTTAGAGGAAACAAGATACAGATTTTGGCTCAAAACAAGAGGTGAAAAACCAGAGTTGAACTTGACATTGAACTAAAATCTCCCTGCTCCATTTTGCATTAACGCTCGCTCTGACTTAACCACACCAAGCATAAAGCTCTTGGTACCTTCTCAACACTTAAAAGAGGCTTCCAGCAAAGGAGCAAACCAAAGAAATCCCACAGCACTTGACTGGTTTTCTTACTGAAGACAGAAATAAAGGTTTCCACAGCTTCCAACAGCTTGCCAAGGACGCCAGCATCACATGAGTAATTAATATGGACAACGTGAATTTCAATTCTTTCATTTGCAAATCCAGCACCACCGTTAATCTCAAGCACGAACAAAGTCCATTAATAAAGCAGATTCATGTTAATGGGATTCAAAGCAACGGCAAATCAATCCATACCACACTTGTATGCTAGAATAATCTATGCTTCGCATAATAATCATGGTAACTGTAATGCTGTGTGCTTATATGGAGACATGCTCAAGACCAGCCCAGACCACCTAATAAGCTTAGGCTTATTCTCCTGGTGGGATAAAACCAGGACTGGGACTGAGCAGCCAAAGCAGAAATACCCAGCAAGAAAATCAGATAAATACATGTACAAAGTGGCTGCAAGAGGGAGAACTCAGGGAGGGGGGTATTTGATGCAGAGGGGTGGTAATCTCATCCACAAGATGGAGGTGAATCTGATGGACAACTGAGCAGCTCATTGCTGCAAAGGTACCTCCAGATGCAGGCAGCCCCCTCATATATTTAAAGGCCTGGTCCCCAGCCTTGGGGCAGTGTGAGCTTATTGAACTAACCCTGATAACCACACCACTTAATCCCTCTCCAGGGTGAAATCAGGGAGGGAAGGGTAAGTATTCCTTACACCTCTGAGCAGCCACAAGCGAGGCACTGTACTAGCCTATAGCCACTGGGTGCCTCATGCTCAGCAGCTTTACAAGGTGGAAGGGGGGACAATGTCCCTTAAAATCCCTGCTCAAGCCCCTTTGATGTCCCCCTGGGTGCATGCCCCTAGAGTTCATCAGCCACTGGTGGGACCTTTCCTGTCCTCCAGATGCATTTACTGATACGCACCGATCCCAACTCATCCCCTCTTTGCCCTAACCACTGTCCTTGTCATCTTTGATTCCTCAAAGCCAATATGGGTTATGCAGAGAGTCTTCCCTTGAACAGACTGGAGAAACTGAATCCAAGCAAGTTAAACCCACATCCCCAGACTCACATCTGCTGCTTTCTGCCTTTAACATCCACATTTGCAAACACCTTTAGTTGTGAGGCCGTGATTCTGCTCTCCTCCTTCTCCTTTGGGATATCTTCCCTCAGGCTTGCCAAGTCAGAAAACCACTTAAATACCTGATTAACTACAAGCACATGTTTAAGTCCCACTGAAGCCAAAGGGTTTTGATTAGCAGAGCACTTAATAAAGGTCTTTGCTAAGCAAAACATCTTCCCTGTGCTGTCCTCTCCACCCCAGTCCCTTCACAGCAGCACAGGGTACAACTTGAGAGGCAATGGCTAGGACAGAGCATGAACATCAGTGAGATGCAGCTTCACTGCTCAGTCAAAGAGCATTTTGCACAGCATGAGGCAACAAGATCCCAGGAGATGCAGGCAATTTGCAGGCTGGGCTGGGCTGGAAAGCTCTCTGCCTTGCTAGAGCCAGCGTTTCCAGTAAGCACTATTAAATCCTCCTCTTCATTTCACCACACATCACTGCAGAAAGGCTTGAGGGTGATGGTGGCTGCTGGCCTCTCTGATCCCCAGGGGCTGGCTGGAGTGTGACAGATTAACCTACACATGGCCACAGAGCCCCTGCACTTGGGCAAGAAGAGAAATTCACCCCAGGTTTCATTGGGGATGCTGAATAGACACAGACAATACCCAACCTTTCTGCTGTGCTCTGTGCCTCTTGCCCTATTTGTAGGCTCTGGGTCCTCTACATAGGATCATAGAATAGTTAGGGTTGGAAAGGACCTTAAGAGTTCCAGCCCCCCTGCCATGGGCAGGGACACCTCCCACTACAAGGGGGAAGAGATGATCTCTGCACCCCCAAACACACAACAGCACTCCTAAGCCAGGCTGGTAGAAGCAAGCACATCCCCCCCTGCTCAGACAGGCAGCAGTACCTCTTGTGCAGCAATCAGAGGTGTCAAAGGCCCTGTGCCCTGAATAAAAATGAGACTATTTCTGCTTTGTTTGACACTCAGGGCCATTAAAGCTGCTCTGGTTAATACTTCATTTCCCAGCAAAGATGCCAGCAGCGTGTGCCAAATGAACTCAGGACATAAAACATCGCCCTGTTCCGTGAAGGAAACCCAGCACGGGATGGCTTTGTGGCAGTGCAATGCCCAGCAGACAGCAGCACGCTATAGCTGACACTTGTGTGTGATGATAACCACATCTTAGGTTCACTTTGCAGAAGACAGCTTCCGCTGCTGAGTCACGGCAGAGCTTCTGCACTTGCAGCTGATGCAGTGCAGGTTTCAGTGCAGGCTTTTGCTTCCCATAGCTCCCAACGTGATTGGGAGTTTCCTTCCACCATTGACTCCTACCCAACCTCCACTGTTGGGGTCCGAGAGGGGTCACCACTCAGTGCCAGCAACAAGGTTGGATGCAGCTCTAGAAGAGGTGAGGAAGGTAGAGCAAAGAGTCACTGCTTGCACGAAACAGACCCTGCTGACTCAGCCATTAGATATCCAGGCTGGAATCAGCCAAAGGAGGAGCTTCCACTGTGGGATGGAGGGGCCCAACAGGGTGCAAGGGTTTCCTTCTTGGACAGTGACAGTGAGGGATGAAAGGATGGAAAGACTGCTCTTCACTTGGATTTCTGGCAATGGTTTTTCCCAGGTGGCAGAGCCCGTCCTTCCAACGAAGATGCTGACATAAACTTCCTGACATAAACCTCCATGGGATGCTTCCGGGATGAAGGCTTCTAGCATCCAACATGTCAGCTGGTCAGCACAACCCCCAGGTCCTTCATCTTAATGCTCTGCAGTCTTCATCCACAGAAAAGCAAAGCAGTTTTCCAGGTAACCCATTGCCTACCCAGCCTATCAGTACCTGCTGTTGGCTTATCCTTCATTTATCCTACCGCAAATCCTTCCTCCTCTCCCACCAATTCCCGGCACCCATTGTACCTATGAGCTCTGCTCATGTAGTCTTCAGGGATAGCCAAAACCTCCCCTTACACAAACATCAGCAAAGCTCCCAGTGAGAAGCCTCTGTCTCCATGCCTTGAGCTATTTCCCGATTTCTTCACAAGGTGACACCATTCCAGGAAGCATCCCAAGCCAGGAGGAGAGGCCTGGAATGCCAGCGGTAACAGAGTACCCTGCTAATCCCTCATCCTTCTCCATTGAGCTTTCCTGGGAAAACTAAACTGCACTCCATGAAATGCTGTGGCCACAGAGTATTTCCACAGGTGCTAGAACAAAGGCTTTGGCTCGAAACCCCCACCACAGCTCTGGCATTGCGAGCCCAGAGCATCTCTTTTCCAGCCTCAAAAGAGCCAACACTAATACTTCTGACCACCAATTCCTCCTCAGGGTTAACAGCAGAGGAAGAAGAACCCGTCAAGCCTCCAGGATGCAGGACCAACTTCTTAGCATTGCTTTCCAGATACAACCACAGGAGCTGCTGAAACCTGATGCAAGCCCATGAGCTGAGCGAGAGCAAAGCCAGGATGAGCTCATTACACGGCCCCATCCAAGCCAAGCTTTCCCTTCCCTGCTACGGTCCCACTGAGACATCCACAACTCTGGGCTGAAACTCCTCCACTGGCCATGAAACAGCCGATTTCAGTATCAAGGCAGCGCTGAGCCATGACTAATACACTCATTGGGCTGGTTTCCAAGTGTGGAAACAACCGGCCTATGGTGAATCAGACACCTACCACCTCACACACAAGAGATGGGGGTAAACCGCGGTGTTTGCAATGGGTTGGGGTAGCATTTTAACACACAATAACACCAAATGAGGCTTGGAACCCTCTTCCCCCCCCACCCCAGAAATCCGTGCTTGAAGGACAGACTCTTTTTGCAAGGCATTAAACGAGAAGCAAAAACCTTGTTTCTGTCTGAAGGTGCCACTGATCCAAAATCACCACTGACAAGTAAATAGGTTGGGAAAACCTGCTTCTGAGGGCTGGCGGGCTGACAAGCAGACTTAATGTGTTATCACTTCTCTTTATTTATCTCTCCTGATGTGCCTGCTCACAAAGAGATAAGGAATAGCTGCCTCAAATCCTCTTTGTGGCTCTGCCACCTCTGGATCTCATCGTTCCTGTTCTTGGAACTTCCCTTTTCCAAGGATAACTCCCTTTCCCTTTATCAGGGGGATCTCCTGCCTTTCTGCCCCTCCATTCCCTCCACAAAGTCAGAGGGAGAGATGCTTCCCCCCATTAAGTAGGTTTTGAAGGGGTGGCGAAGGCAAAGACTACAAGGTGCCCAGCTGCTGCAAGAGGAGAGCTTTGAGAACCCATCTACCTGCATCCCACCTTCACTCTTCTCCTATTAGAGCTCAGCCCTTGTAAACCTTTTGGCCAAGCTGATCTCACCCATGAAACAACCTCCTTTGGTTTACACACACACAGAGCAGAAGCTCATAACTCCCAGGTCCTGCTCCAGAACCCAACTTCTCCTTTTCCCACCTCTTCCTTTTGCCTTGTGCAACCCATCCTGTTTAATCAGCAGCACAGCCTGGGAGCCCTCAAGCTGCAAATCAGCCCTGCAGCATCCCACAGGCTCAGGGATGGGTCAGCCAGGAATGAAGCATCCAGAGATGGAGCTTGGTCAGCGTCAGGTCCCACCAGGACCTTGCACATGGTGCTCAGCAGCAAGATGTCATTCTCACCCTTCTGCAATGAGCGGAGGCAGCACCGTGGAATGATCTAAACCTGCAGGAATGGTGCTTTTTATTCCTGCCTTTGGGATTACTTCAGGCTTCCAAATCTCCTCCAAAGGGAGGACAAATAAGCAAACACGACTCCTAAAAATGCAGTTGATTTACGCTATGTGGCAACACTAAAAGAGAAATGGTTTGCAGGAGAGGAGTTTAGCTTCTTTCTTCACTTTGTGTTGGTGGAGAATAGCAGCTGATGGGCAAGAGATGAAAGCAGCCTAAACAGAGATTAACTCCCTGACACGTGGTAAGCAATCTCATCAGAGAACTGCTTTACATCTGTTTGAATGGGGATGGAGAGGTTCATTGGAGCCAGACCTTGGGCTGGCGCAGACAGGCTGACCCCATCCCCTGCACTGAGCCAAATCCTCCACCCTCCTCCTCTGGACAGCAAGGAGATGGGGAGGAAAACAGAGGGAAGACCAAGCAGCCCCAAGTCATGGAGAGCATGAAGGGGCTCAGAAAGGGCACCAATGCTGTTTCTGTTCTGCAGCTCAGCCTATCCACCTAATGACAAAGTGCCACTACTGAAGAGTCTACAATGCACCCAAGGGGCTTACAGAGATGTACACAACCTAAAAGCCAGGACAACCCAGAGTCCTAGCAGCAATCAGAGCTGCTGACACCCTCATCCTAAAGCAACAAGGCAAGAGAGAAGAAATGCCTCTTGTGGTGTTCACCCATGGAAAGGACTGGAAATGATGTGCAGAAAGCAGATGTTGTGCACATGCTGGTCAAAGACACCTTTATCCCCCCTGCTGAAGCCAAATCAGTGAAACAACTCAGTTGAATGCTTACAGTGTGCTTGCACCAGAGAGTCCCAGGAAAGAGCAGCTTTCCCTAATCCAAGTCCCTGCTTGGATGCGATGGATACGGTTCCAGGGTCCACTCCTACTTTCCACAGGGGTAAACTGAGACACAAGAAACTTCACAGACACAAAGCCCCAGCAGCATCAGCTGAGGCTGCACTTCCTTGCTACGAACAGCGGCCACAGCACACAGTCAGCACATCAGCATCTCTGGTTTGGGACAGAAATAGGGCTTTCACCCATGTCCATCAAGCACTTGCTTGGATCAGGGTCTTTCCCAAACCTGTTGCAACATGGGCATCACAGCCCCACCATAAGTAACACTGCAGAGACATGAAAGGAGCCTTTCTGCATCAGCCACACCGGTGATGCTCAGTGCTTTTAAGGGCATTAGGTATATGGCTTAGAGCTGCACTTCTAATCTGAAGAGAGGATGAAAAGCACAGCCCGACGCTCAGCGATGACAGCAGGCACAGCTCCATACCTGCAATAAACAGGGCCATGCTCAATGCCCTTAATTCCCCTCAAAGCTACCAAGCTGTTCAGAGCAGCTGTATAATTGTAACCCTCCACCCTGCTCGCTTGGGCAGGCAGTCTGTAATTCCCATTATCCAGCCTGCCAGGTTGGGAATGGCACGCATCATAATGTATTGATTTTTCTCTGCTCTATAAGGGGCTGCCAAGTGGACTTAAGAAGGAAATTGCCCAGATGAGGGTTTTCTCTCAAAACACCCATGGAAAAATGGGAATCTGATTGGGAAGGTAATGGATGAGACCATCACTGTGCAAATTAACTCGGGGTGTTTCAAAAGCTTCCCATTTTCCCACCCCAAGGTTCAATCAATGCTGCAATTCACACCACAGGGAACTGCGAACCTTCCCCCTATCTTAAAAGGGATAGATCATTGAAGGAAAGTCAGTAGGTTTGGGGGGTTAAGGGAAGAAATTAAGGTTTTCCCATGTTTTATCCCATGCTTGTGTGTTTCTATTTCCAGCATAAGATTTTTAACCATTAGGTAGAGCAAAGACTGATCCGGGCTGGGACGTAGTGTTTGGTACTCGGCTCAGAGGGAGGACGCTTGGAAAGAAAAGTCTTCCTTGATGGCTTTCATAGTAATTTCCCTGTCTGGTACCAGGGGATTTGGATGCTTCCAAAACACAGGAAGCAAAGTAAGGCAGCTACAGGGATGGGATCCTCTTCCATGAAACCCAATGATAAAGGCATTTGGCTGAGCAAAGAGAGTAGTAAATGCCCAGCCTTGTTAAGGAAGAGTGAAGGGATGGGTTGTACAAGGACTCAATTCAATGACATTAAAATTCAATTAACAGTGTTATTTAAAACAGCTTTAAACACCCAATACATTTACTTTGAAACACATTTCAAATGAGCAATTTAAGGTGACGCCAGCCTCTGGTCATGCTTTAATATTCAACAGCTCATGTTAGCCTAGGTTAGCAGGACATGCACCTACCAAAGGTTTGGGGAAAACCACTGATGAAAAGACAACCAGAAGAGACTGAAGCACGAACACAGCTTTTGGGGAAGAGTCTGGCTCATAAGGACAACAAAACATCTTCATTTCAGTTAATCCATCTAGTCCATTGACTTCAACAAGTCAATGAGCAAATCAGGAGTAAGATGGGGAAATGTCTGTTTTCCAATCTGCAACACAAACTGCAACCTGAGAGGCCAAGATTGCTTATTATGGTGACCACAAGTGTAATTCATTACGTAAAATTAATGGATCAACTGGTTTTAAACGTAAAACATGGTCTGAGACATCTGTCTGCCCCACATACCCAGAATATTCTGAGTTTATGAACCCATCAAATAACACTGGAATGGTTGTTTTCTGCTGTTGAAACTTGCTTTCATCCCCCTGTAACTTGAGTCAGAAACACAAAAAGAAAACAAATCAAGTCATGTAACCCCCAAATTCACCATTTCCCACCAGGATAAAAGCACACAAAAAATCACCCAGCCCAACAGCTGCCTAAAGAAACATCCCCAGATACACCGGGCTCCTTGCTCAGAGAAGGAAGTATCTCATTACACCAAGCAGCTTTTTACAACCCAGCAGGAAAACATCCTCTTTCTTATGGAATGACACAAAAATAAGAGATCCTATCCACAAAAAAAAGAACCAGCTGCTTTAATCAAGATTCCCTCCCTTGCTGGTTTTGGCTGCAGCCACCACCATGGATGCAGTGGTCATTTGCATCTGCATCCCAAACTGCTTCACACATTGCGTGGGAGTCAAGGCTCTACCCCCGTGTGCTCATTTCCCTTTGGTATTTGAACCCCTTAAGGTCCAACCTGAGGCTCTCACCACCACATTTACTATCTCATGGGTCCTTCCCAACCTCCTGCTTTGCACTTCCCACTGGAGGTGGGGACGCCCCAGATCATGGTCATGGAGATGGTACTGGTCCCACCACAAGCACCATGCTTCACAGGCAAGGTGAGAATAGGACAGAGGTGTCCCAGTAAAAACCCTCAGCACATCTCTAGCTAAAATAAGCATTTCCCACCATAGACTTCAAAAGACACGTGTGCCTTTTACATCCTCAGCAGATGCTGTTTTCTCCTGCTGGGATTTCATCGTGCCAAGATCTGCCTGGCCTCGGGGAGGATGGGGGCAAAGAAACAGCACTGCACAATGAGATTGCAATTAATTGTTCCTCAGCTTCCAGCCATCCCCCCAGAGGGCTCAGTTTAAGCATCGCCCAGAGACAGAGGAGGCAGTTCTGGGAGTGCTTCCCAGTGTGGTACCCAGCCATGGAACCAGGGGCTTCCAGGCACAGGTTTGGTTAAAGCCCCATGCCCTTCATTCATACAAAGAGAGGGAATCTCTGCCATTGCACAGAGGAGATTGCTGCCTGTACGAGATGAAGACAAGAGAACCATTAAAGGCATTATTGTTCATTTGCTGTAGTTAAATGTAAAGCAAGGAGCTGAGAAAGCCGACACAAGCTTCCTCATCCTCCAGAGAAACACGCACACCCGTCCACTGCACTAGAGGGTTCTACTCGGAGTGCAGGCTGGTGGTTTGGGCTATCCATTAAATAACTAATGCTCATTTCAGCTCAATCACTATTATGAGTTTAGGAACAGTGCCTGACAAACAACCTCTTGTGCAACACGAGAATGCAATCCCCTGCAAACCCACAACCATTGCAAAACCTCATGGGGATGAGCAGGCAGAGCAGCACCAGTAGGGAGCAGGAGCAGGGCTGCAGTCTTGGAAATGCTGCTGCTATTTCCCAGGAGTCAACCTCAAAGGCAAAGGGGACATTAAAGGGCTGAAGGCAGCAGCAGCCCAATCTGCTGTCTGTTCACTGCAAATCTCATGGAAACCCTCCATGGATCAACAAGGATGAACAGGCTGTTGCAATCAGTGCAGAACCCAGAAGCATCTCATAAAGCAATATAACCACCAATATCAAACCTAATGGCAAGAGAGGCCTTTGGGAAGGTTATATTATAATATAAAGAGGCCCTAAGGAATGAGATATCCACTGAGACACCCAAAGGCATGAAGAAGGAGGCAGCTCCCTCCCATCGGCTCTGGTGCTCTGGTCCCATGCGCTGTGCTCAAACCCTTGCACAAAGGGACTGTTGCTGCCTTTGAGAGGCAAAACCTGAAAGGTAAAAGAAGCCTTGAACAGAACTGAGGAAGCCAAAGCAGCTCCTGCTCACAAAGCAGCAAGGTCAGAGCCAGAAGTAATTGGAGCTAAAACCTTCTGCTTGAGGAGGGATGCAAAGGACAATTTGCTTTCGGATTAAACCTACCATTTAGTGGCCTTTCCTCCAAAATCTGAGGGAGAAGGAGGATGAGCTACACAAAAGAGACAAAGGGAATTAGGCAGCGAATCACATCAGGCCTTTGGCCAAGATCTGCACAAGTTAAATGCTAAGAAATCCCATCTCTTTATATGAGAATTAAATGAGTATTAGTGTGTAACCACCTCCCTTACTTGAATGGAGGCCACCACTACCAAACCCCCAACACATGGAATACTAAAGCCATCAAGAAGCTACAATATACTGGATTGCAAGTGCATCCCTGCCCTGAGACCCCTTGCACTCCATCACAGCACTGGGATCTGCAGGGAGGTCTCTCCCTACACAACCATCACCCCCATAGGCTGGCAAGAGAGAGGAGACATCCTCATACACAGGGATTTCACAGGGTGAAGCAAGATAGAAAGGAAAAGGAGAACAAAAGGTTCATGCCAGGCTGGCTGAGGGCTGGAGCCCGAGCTTCCTGTGCTCCACATCAGATGTGGAAGCAGCAGCAGCCTAAGGGGTGTTTGGAAAAGACACATTCCTGCTATTATATAAACAGCTAAAGTGCTGAATAGGGGCTGGCTTGCCAACTGCAACCCTTAACTTCTCCCAGTATGGAGATTGCTGGCTCCAGGGAGGGTACACACAGGATTTTCTCCTCCTTTTGGGAGCAAGCAGCTGCCAAGCACCCTTGATCGATAGCATCCAGCACAAGAGGTCCAGAGGAAAGAAACCAAGGTCTGACCAATCAGTTTTATCTCTGACCCTCCCAGATGCATCACCCCCTGCATCCTGAGCTATGGGAGCCATCACTCTCCGGGCACACAGCATTCCAAGCCAGCAGTGCTTCCCAAAAGGCTGTACCAGGGATACATGGAAACCTGGCCATGGAGGGGCTGTCCCCCAGGATGCATTCCTCAGGTGAGAGTGGATATATGAACATGGATCTCTCCCATGTCAGGCTCTCTCATTGCCATCCCTGCAGCATGTAGAGCATGCCCGAGTGTGCTGCGTGCGCTGCATTAATGCATCCGCTAGCAACACTCATTCCGTATGCAAGTGATTCCCCAATCCCAGAGGAACATCCCTGCTGGAAGAGAAAACCCGTTCTGCTCCATGCCAGCGGCAGGGCGAGCATCACTGCCACACAGGGAGCTCAACACTGGGATTGAACCCATGCTGCTGAGCACAAACTGCCTCTTCCCTCCCTCTCTGCATCCCCCCAAGATACATTTGCCCTCAGAGGAGCTGCCGCAGCCACCTTCCAGGGGATTAATTCAAACCAGGCTGTGGGGATTCCAAGCAGAAAAGGGATGCATCCACCTGCAAATCCCATGGAGAAAGGAAAAAGAAGAGAAAAGGCCAGGATGGGAAGCAAGCAGAGAAAGGAGGCTGCAAGGGCACGGTTAGGAAGCACGCCTCCAGCATCCTAAGGGTTAAAAGTAGCTGTGGGGAGCAATGGTGGTTTTGTCAGCAGCCCAAAGCAAAGGAAGTGAGGGCTAATCCCAATGCTGCATTACCCAACTTCCACCCTGCATGGACCCACAGAAACCAGTGCTGCAAACCTGCACCTCTAAGGAGCAGAGAAACCCCATCCTCATCACCTCTGATGCATTGGCTGCTCTTAGCACCCACGAGAAGGGACCAGGACAGTCCCCACAGGGATGATGCCCCACAGCTGGAGTGCACAGAGCAAGCACAGAATGGCACAGACCATACATGAGGCATGCACAGGGTGCAGCTAAGCTGCATCCTCTCAATCAGACCACATTGCTCCCCGAGGTCTGTTCTCAATAGCCATAAGCACACCCAACCACTCAGCCAAGGGGGAAAGTTTAAGCAGTTTTGGCACTAGCAGGGCTGGTGCAAAGCCAGGGGCCAGCATCCTTCAGGGAGTAGCCATGAATTTGAGATAAAGTAGCACCAAAACCATTCCCTTTACCCTGATGAGTGGCCTGGGGACACTTCAATCATCCCTAACTCACCTGCAACATACCCACCTCCATGGGGATCTAGTGTGCAACAGCGTCTCTGTGGTTAAGTGTTATTTGGGAGCAAGAGGGTTGGAACTGGATGATCTTTAAGGTCCCTGTCAACCCAAACCATTCTATGAGATAAATAACCCCGAAAGCACTCCTAACCCACAGTGAAGGTGCACACCACATAACACACAGACCTGGCTGATGTTGGCCATGAAATGCTTCTGAACACACAAAGCCCAAGGGGCAAATTGCATCCTCATGGGTGTCTGCTTTCCCAGCCCATGCAAGTGTAATGTTGCCCACTTTGGTCTGAACTTGGGTCAACCTCTGCCTCCCCATCCCAGCAGATCTGAGCTGACTTCCCAGGATGGTTTGGAACCATTGCATTGCTCTCCACAGGAACAAGGTGTGATAAATCACCGGGACAACTGGGATAAGTAGCCTTATTCTGCATCAGCTGCCATTTAATGCACTTAATGTTAACTAAGCAGAAGGCCTGGCCTTAAGAATTGCCTTTTACCCCTCCGCTCTGGTGCAGCAAGAGAAGGCCACCAAAGCCTGAAGTGACCTCTCTCTGTATCAACCATCTTCCAATCTCTTTGTTTCTCTATTCCCCCCTGCTAAACACCTTCTTGTTATGAAGATATTCATCATTTCATTAACGAAGCATCCCTGCACCACACAGTCCCCATAGTACCAGGCAGCTGCTCAGAAGGCAGCATTTAATCCCCAGCCCAGCAGGGTGGATGTTAGGACATGTCACGACTTGCTTCCCACAACCATTGGCTGCAAAACCCAGGTATCAGCCTTGGAAAAGGCAGGGGGATGCCAGTACCCACGGCAGGAATACATGTAGGGGATAGAACATGGGGATAACAGACTCATGGCAAAGAGGTGCTGCCCGCACTGCAGGCACAGGGTCTGCCCTGCTCTGTGGGCATCAGAGCACATTTGCCTGCAGCCCCATTCCTGCAAATGGAGTTCTGGTGGTGTCTTTGCCCACTGGGGACCCTGACACCTCTCTTCCCCTGCCCTTCATCACACAGGCAAGGCTGGTGTGACCACAGAACCTACTTCACAAGTCGTGCAGCTTTGCCACACCTTGGACCTTGCCATTTGGCTTCCAGCCACCCTCAGTGCCCAAGGGGGGTTTATTACAACACTGCCCTCTTTTTCCCTGTTCCCTCGGTGTTTTAACTCCTGGATCTGCTGCACAACTCCTGCCCCATGCAGGTGATGCCCAGAGCCTGTGGATGCCTTTTCCTCCTCCTCCTCCTCCTTTCCTCTCCCACCAGCCCAGCTCTGCAGCAGCAGGCCAGCCAAAAGGCTCCACGTCGAGCCACAACCAATGGCAAATTCTTGGAGTGCAACGTAATGTGCTGGGAAGCGCCTCACCATTTCACTTGGGAAAATGATCCGTTTGGCAGCGGCGAGGAGGAAAACATGCTTTGTTTTACAAATCCTCTCCCCAGCAGCACAGACACTCCCAGAATGTAATAATCTGACAGCGCTTGGCTGCTTTAACCACTGAAACTCAAGAGTGCCTAAGAAGAAAGTGATGCGCTGCGTGATGGCAAAGCCTGTGCTATTCTGCAACCGGTGGTACCCACTCGGAGCTGCAGCTCTCCCACCCGTGATAGCCAGCTTGGATGGGGTGCAGGGAATGGGAGTGGGTTTCCATGTTTCTCCCAAGTGCTGGATACAACTAATTCCATTTTCAGCCTCTCTCAGGGTGAGGCTCTGCAGCAGAAAGCAGAGGAAATGCTGACAGGTAAACCCAGAATGATGCTTTATAGCAGAGAAACTGGATTCAATATTACCCAGGACAAGAACTACTTCCATGAAAGACAACTGGCTCCATACAGGTACCCAGGGAGACGCTTCCTGCAATCCCAAACTCCAACCTCAATAAGATGGGATGTGTCTCAGTGTATTTCTGCTTATCCTCCCGTGTGTTTCATTGCCAAAAGCACCCTATGAGCATCGACAGATTAAAGGAAAACCCACCCCGTATAAAGAGGGCAGCAAATGGGGAGGGGAACTCCTTTTTGCAGTGTGGGGCCTGGCCTCCAGGTTGCTGACACCAGAGCAGAAGGAAACAACAACCAGAACCTGTCATTGTATCAGGCTGCTGTGCCAAAGGAACACATACCCTTAGAGTGGCCGCTGCCAGCTCCAGCATGCAGGAATAACACAAGTGTTATCCTGAGGGCAGGCAATGGGATCAGATTGCCTCTGCACCAGAGACCGCTTCTGACCTCTCCGAGGAGCAGCCTTGAAGCGAAGGAGTCCGCCTGCTGCTCCCGTCCTTTATCTCTTTAAACCCAAACAAGTCCACTTTGTACCTTAGCGCTTGTGTAGTTGTTTGCAGCCTCTAAGTGTTCTTGGAAACGCTGATTAATCCTTACAAGGGCCTGTAAAGCAAACAGCATCGCTCCCATTTCAGGGGGAAAGGATGGAGATACCCACCCTGGACACTGCTGGAAGGGCAGGACACGTCCATGCCCCAGCATGGTTTCTGCCCTTTGATTATTAAACACAGCTTTGGGCAGGTAGGAGAAGCCCCCCTGAACCTCGTTTTGCAGTGGGTGGATAGGGCAGGATGCTAAAGTCAAGGAGAGCTGAAAAGCTGATCAGCCAACGTGGTCATCTTGCTGAAAGGAAGGATGGAGCACCTCCAAACACGGGGATGCTGTCACATATCCACTGTCTAGCACACTGGAATGGCTTCAAAGCCTGGGGAAGTGAGGGGAAAGTCTCCAAATGACCCAAATCTCTGGGATTTTCTGGCAATAAAAAAGTCTAAATGCAACTGAGACCCTGGTATCAGGTTTGGTCAAAACCCCAGGTTCTGCAGCAGCAGCATCGCACGTTACATTAGCAACTTCATGGACCAACCAACACCACAGCCCCTCTGCAGTGGACACTGTAGAATGGCTCACAGGAAAAGGTCTCTGCTGCACCAGGCTCACCCATTGATCCCTCTCTGCATGGGGAAGCTCATCCCTTCCCCCACATCCTCAGTTCTTTGGCTGAACTCAGACTCCCACAGCCTCACAGCTCCTTGGGAGCAAACCAAGCACCCCATGCAGCCACCACTGCACCCCTAAACCAGCACCTCCCAAAAGCCAGCCTATGGGAAACCACAGCAAGTGGGATTTGTTCAGTGGGGCATCCCACATTCACTACCTGAAGGCAAGGAATAATACCACCTCATTAAAAATGTGCTTCGAGTCTATTATTGTATCTAGGACAAAGCGTTCCTTATTTTGGCACTCTATTTTATCTGAGCAAGCTCTTCAGAAACACTCACAAAGACTCATTTGACTGGAACAGGCTCCTTGGTTCCCCTAGCATTGTAAAATCCATTCCTAGAAGTTATTTTTGCCCCAACTCAGATGATGGGATGTCCCCATGGTCAGATTTGTCATTAGGGCACGTCCCTCGTGCTCTGTGTGGCCAACTCACAGGAGGAAGTGAATGGTCCAGAGCATCACTGATGATAAACAGTATCTGAAGCCAGAAAGAACTTAGAAGCAGCTCACGGTGCTTCACAGGACTCATTTTTGGGGGTGTGTTTGATATAAACACCTTCCAAAATTAGCCCCTGCCTTCCTGCCAGCTCCAATGGGCAGCCATGCAGTGATAGGTGCAGTGATAGGGCTTTGGCATGGCTGAGAGGTGCAAGGTCTGGGCACAGATCCATTGCCTGACTCCCAGCTGCTTCTGTCCCATGGGGGTTTCATGCCCATGTGGCTGCACAAATTCCAATGGAGAGGTCATTGTCCCAAAGAGTTACACCCCCAGTTCCCATTAAAGGGGGAACATTCATCTCAGACAAAGCACGTTATCAAGGATGAGAGGGATTTCTATAAGGGGACACAAGCACATACAAAACTATTTGGATTTCTCATCTTGGCTGCTCCAAAGATAACCCTAAATCACATAAACTGACTGGTCAGAGGGACCCTGATTGATGGTAGAGTCAGGGACATGCCCCAAGCAACACATCCACTTGCTAAGAAGTTATAACAGGACTAGAAAGTGAGGTGGAACAAAGGCAAAGAGCAAAACCCAAACACAAAACCCAAGAGGAAAACCATCAGACTTTGGAGCAGCCACATCCTCCCATGCACAGACAGATCTATGGGACAAAACCACAGCTCCTGATGCCCAGCAAAGATCTGAGAGCTTTTCCTCAGGTGGTAGAACTGGTTACACCAAGAGCCGGTGCCTTGCAGGCTCTTTGGGAGGAAAACCCAGCTTGAGGATGGGTTTGTTTTCAGTTTGCATGGAAAAGCTGCTGCTTTCCAAAGAGCTGGGTACCCCAGAGCCTCGCCAATACCCAGCGCACGGGTGGTTTTATCACCGTCTATCAGCAGAAGAGATTAAACTGTGATTTGCTGGGCACAGAGCAGCGCTCCTCTCTGTTTGCTCACAGCAACTTCCCGTAGCGCTGCCTCTCCGCTAATGCCCAGCTCAAACAGACGGTCAAGGGGAAAGGTCTTGGGCTCCACACAACGAATTCCCTGCTCCCACACCACGTCCCACACACTCGTTTCTCCAAGCTGCAGCCAACCCCAGCAAAACTCCACCAAGTAATGATAAAAGCCAAGCTGCCAACTCCTGGTGTTTCCAAGCCAGGGATCAGGGATGCTCCTCAGAAGCTGCTGCCTCCAATTGCCTCAGCACAACACCAAACTTTCCCAAAGTTGAATGGGAACCTCCATGGTCGGGGTTCAAACCCCAGGGCGACCAGCACAGGCAATGAAGGGAAGGAGAAACCCGCAACCGGCAGGGTTCCTCGCTGCAGACAATGCAAAACACCTCCCGGGGGTTATTCTCCCCTCTCCAGCACCCATGACCACCCTGCAGCTCCAAAGGACACCACTAAAGTTCCACCCGCCAAAACCGGAGCGTGCCCCCTCTTTGCTATGGGGCTCTAGAAACCAGGATGCACTCTTAGACTGCATCGTGCTCCTAAACCACCACCCCACCACCACCCCGGGGAGCATCCTGCCCATCCTCACCTGCCTCAGGTGCCTCAGCAGCTCGGTGGCCTCCTCCTGCTTCCCCTGCTTCACCAGCACCAGCATGTCCTGGATCATGCAGATCCGCCGGTGGTAAGGGGGGAGGCTGCTGCCGCCGCCCTTCCCGAACTTCTCGCCGGACTTCACCACGAGGGAAGCGAGGAAATCCCCCCTTTCCCTGGGCGGCGCTTTCCTGCGGGGATGGGCCGGGGGGCTCTCCGCAGAGCTGCCCGCTTGGCAGCCCTTGGTCTGCTTGGTGCCCATCGTGTGTGGCCTCGGCTCCTGCAGCCCTGGGGTTGCATGCAAGGGGGTAGTTGGGAGTGGAAGGCACGGAAGGGGGCACACAAAGGGTTTGGGGGTGCAGAAGGGGGATGCACGAGGGGATGGAGAGGACGCACAGGGGGCTTGGGAGTGCACAAGGAGATGCACAAGGGGATGCACAAGAGGTTCAGGGGGTGCACAGGGAGATGCACAAAGGGTTTAGGGGCATACAAAGGGATGCACAGGAGGACGGAGGGGATGCACAAGAGGTTTGGGGGTGCACAGGGGGGATACACGAAGGGTTCAGAGGGTGCGCAGAGGGATGCACAAGGAGCTCGGGGGATGCACAGAGGGATGCACAAGGGGTTCCGGGGGTGCGGGACGGGGCTGGGGCACCCCTGTACCCTAGCGGGGGCGCCGGTGCCCAGCGGCGGGGCTGCTCCGCTCCCGCCGGCGGAGGAGAGAACGGCTGCTCCCGGCGGAGAGGAGCCGCGCCTCGGCCCCGCCGCCCCGCTCCATCGCTGCGGGGGTTGAAGCGAGCAGCCGGGATCCGCGGGGCTCCTTCTGCCGGTCCCGGGCGGCGGCGGAGCGGCGAGAGCGGCCGGGGCTCAGCGCTGCAAAGCGGCGGCGGCTCCGCGCAGCCCCCCCCTCGCCTCCTCCTCCCCTCGGTGCCCGGGGCTGGGGGGGGGGGGGGGTCCCCGAGGACGATGCGGGAGAACGGCCGAGACTTGGGGGCAACTGTTGCGCGGCGGGGGCTGCCCAGGAGGCGGCGCGGTGCGAGGTTGGGGGGGTGAGCCCCGGGGAGAGCCGGGGGAGGGCCGGGGGCGGGCACCGTGCTCCGAGGCTGGGCTTGCGGAGGAAGCCGGAGCCGGACGGGGCTCTTCCTTCCTCCGCCGCCGTCGGAGGGGATGGGGCTGCAGCGGGTTTGGGATGGGGAGAAGCGGGGTTCGGCTGCTGCGGCGCACGGAGGAGGCGCGGGGTGTCCCCGACGGTGGTTGCCGGGGGGTTCCCGGGGTTTCTCACCGCAAAGGACCTGCAGGCACCGACGGCGGGGGCTCTCCCCGGGGGGGTGCCCCAGAGCGGCGCTCCCCCAGCTCCGGTTCTACCTGCGGTAAAACCTCCTGGTCCCCCCTCACCCGCATCCCTGCCAGCAGCCGCTCCTGAGCTCTGGAAGTCACCGCTGGTGTCCTGCCATCCCCAGACAAACACACACACACCCGCATGCAGCGCTTGCAGCCTCCCCTCCACGCTGCTCCTTCCAGCAGCTCCATATCCCATATTCCATCACTCCTTATCTTCCAGGCACTCCGCTGCTGGCAGGGTTTAGGGCACGGATTAAAGCTCTTGGATAAAGATCACGATGAGCAGCTCTTCCTGACAGGGACAGCTCACCTGCTGCAGGAGACACTGCTCAAGGAATGCCTGGGAGGGAGAAGCTTGGACTGATGAGGTCCCAGCAGGAGCCTCAGACCCTCTCTCAGTGCAAGGGGCTGTTTTCCAGCACAGACATACAGCAAACTCTCCACCCTTATGCTTCTGCTTAGCTAGGACAGGAAAAGCCCCAGCTGCAGCCTTTATGCAGTGCGTGGGCTGGGGGAGCATCCCCTCCTGCAGCAGGAACGTGCTACTGGGGGCATTTTGCAACTGTGTTCGAATGAATCCCAAAGCAATAGGTGAGCACTTTTTGCTTCCTCTGCATTCTGTGCAGCTGCACATCCCCAAACGCACAAAAGCCATGATATGCTCATCAATAAAAGGCAGCCCTCCTCAACAGCCAAATGGATAGAGACCCCATGTCACTGTTTCTAGAAGTCCAAAGGCCAATTGATGTAATGCATTTCTATACATGGACCACAAGAGCAAGGCCACAAGGCATCCTTGAGATGCTCACCACGAAGCTCCTCATGAGCATATGCAAAGGCCCCATGCCCACTCAGGGCAGCACAAATGTCACCTCAGCACTGGTGGCTCAATGGTACAAGACTTTCAGGTCCCTCAGTGATGCTCCATCCCGGAGCATTATTCACTCCTACACCCTCAAAAAGGTCTCAATCAGCTGCAGACCCAACCTAACAGCAGCGCTCAGCTTCCATGCACACATATGATTTTCCATAGGCACTCAAGACACCCACCTACAAACCCACCAGTGCCAAAAGCTCTGACCCCAGCACTTGTGATGGGCTCTGCTATAGTCATCAGTGGCTCCACAGCCAATATGCATTTCTCCTTAGTATAGATGTGTGCAAACTGCAAATCAGTTGATGTCTGTCCAAGGGAGTTTGCCTTTGTTACTCTATCCATGCTCTTTCTGCTATCTAACATCAAGGGTGCTTTAGAAAAGCTTGATGCTTTAGAAGAGAGGAACTCCAGACTGAGCCCATGAAAGAACATTTCTCCTCTTCCTTAAACTGAGATTTAAGAACGTTCTCACTTCTACATCAAAAAGAAACTGCATCTTTCCAATGCATTTTGCAGAAGCCAAGGAACGTGAGTGAAGAACCTGATGGAATAAGCTGGAGTGCAGGATTCCAGCAGCCAATACCTGAACACAAAGACGTTTGTGCTCAGCTCCCCAGCACCCAGGTGTGGGCACCCACCACCAAACCGCTTTGCGTGTGTGTGCACGTCTACCTTTGGTTTCAGACTAGTCACGGATGAAACTGGCTTCCTGCTTCCAGGAAGCGCTGCCTGGTTTCACTGGCAGATCACAGTCTAGTTACACTTCTCCCTTGCCAGCCCACTCGTGCTGTCCATTGTGATGTGCTTTCTGAAGTCCTGCAGCAAACCCCTCCATCTGTGTACTCACAGGCTCAGATGGGGTTTCACAGCTTGCTAAAGGTAGAAAACCCCTTTCTGATCCCAGGTTTTGCCCAGGATTCCCATCGTAAGTGGGAAAACCCACACTGGACAAGTATGGTCCAATGTGGACCATGAGTTTTTCCTCACCTAACAGGTCTTGGGGCTCATTTCTTGGTGGCTCAGCTCTTGCTCTAAACCTCACAGTTACTGTTTCTCTAAGGAATAGGAGAAAAGAAACACCCCTAAATGTAAGAACAGTTGTTTCATCACTCCCAAAGCTTTTTCCACAGCCAGGATGGGACAAAGCCACAGCAACTGCAAACGCCTGAAGCACCCCCAATCCCATCTATGTCTATCCGTTCCCCAAAAAATCAAGGAGTTCAAAGCAGAGATTGAGCTGAAAGCAAGCTCTCATCACACTCTCTGGCTTGGGAGGGCAGCACAGGACTTGCTTTTTCTTGATAGGGATGGAATGATTCGGATTCATTTTAAATGTCAGCATCAGATTCAGGTTGCTGCTACCCATTATGTGGAAAGGACTAAGCTGACTATAAGAAATATTACTTTCAAGATGGCATTTAAAGGAATCACAGAGTTAATGGGATTTTCATCTCTTACTTAACAAACAACAACCATAAATCTCTCAAAACTCAGACTCAGTGCAAGACAACATTGAACCCAGCAAGAGGAGAGGCATCAGTCTCAACAGGCCTTCTTTGGGGATGAAGGGCAAATTGAGAAATGGGATTTTAAGAGAACAAAAGGCCATCCACATCCCAAGCTTGATTCAATTCCACTTTGACAAGGCGTGGCGGTGAGACAGGGCTGAAGGGCCCTGTGAAGTGTTACAGGATGTAATTGCAGCTGAACTAAACCCCAGGATAAATGGGGCAAGGTAATGATGAGAAACATTACATGCACCGAGAGATGTTTTAAAGGAGAAATGAAAGAATCTCCTATGGAAGCACTTATGTTTCCTCCAGGCAATGGATGAAGCTTTCCTGTGTTCACCTTTGAATTCATTCAACGCATTTAGTCTTAGCTTAGACTAAAAGGCAAGTGAAAAAGGATTAAAAACTATCCCTGTCTTTATCTTGAGTAGCCAAAGGAATACCAGTGCAATACAGAGGGAATCGCCTCCCTCCTGCTCTTCCTCACAGCCTGGAATCTGGCCTGGCCTCCGGAACAATAGGTAGAGAAGGGCCAGAGATGAGGAAAAAGGAGATGCAGTCATTGAGCCTGGGTACCAGGGGGAACAAGGTTATTGCAGGCAGGAGCACAGAGCTGCCAAAACCCCAAATCCCAACGTGGAAAGCTGTCTTCTTCATTGTTAATTTGCTACCCCTCATCACTTCTATTACACCAGAATAACTGTGCTTACACAAATGGTTTTATAGGGAAAGAATCAGCATTCAAATCAAAGCCCAGACCCCTTCCAAGCAATTCTACTGCAACAGAAGGAAACAGGGATGTTTCATGCAGCACCCCTGGCCAACTCATTTCACCTCCAGATCACCCATTCCCCTTGCAAGCTGGGCTCACTGAGGGGTCTCTCCTCCACCACCCTGGGGAGCACAAGAGGAGGTCCCTCTGGTACTCTTTCATGTATCTTTTAGCACAAACCCAACCCAGCAAAGGCTGTATTCATCTCCTGAGAGCACATGGGGGTTGTTATGGGGTTTGTAGGGATTTGGGGGGGGGGGGTTGGGTGTTTGCTTGCATTTTAAGCTATTCTTTGCCACTGAAAACTGTTCAATCATGGAGCCCAATCAGAAGAGTAGAAAACCATCTGTGAGATGCCAGAAGCACACCCTCAACCAAAAGGGGTTGCTGAGAGGGTGCTGGGTGAATGAACCCCTCTGCACCCGCACTGACCCCTCTAGAGCAGAGAGCACCCACAATCTCCATGCTCACTGGATCCATGCACGTGCTGTGCTCCAGAGACTCTTCCATAACCCCACATATACCTCTCTCCTCCCAAATTTCCCATGCAAAATACATCCAAACCCTTCACCCTGAGCACACACAAAAATACTTAAGCTGCCGGAAGCAATCCATCTTCCCTTCACATGATGCTTCCAGCTTCTTTCCCACTCCACAGGCTGGATGCTGTGTTTATAAACCCAAAAATGCTGTTTACACACCGGCTAGGACTTGTTTAGCAAGAGGTTAAAGCTGCCAAATATTTTCCTGGAGTCATCCTGAAACCCACCCTTTGCTTTCCCTGCAGCAGGAATTAAAAGGCTTGGGGAGTTCTGTGCACTTTGGGCTGTAGGGAGAGTTCTTGCCTTGAGATGCTTTAGCAATGTCAAAGATCAGTGGGTGTTTTGATGGAGAACTCTCTTTTTGTGCTGCAGCAAGGGAGGCAGCTAATTCTAATGTGGATCTGGGAGTCAAAACTCTGGGAGTGAATCCCCTCCCATGCTCTGGTACTCATCCCTAACGGGATACTGGCACCCAGCAGTGCTATAGGGGTTCACCCAGTGATGGAGAGATGAAGGACTGGTTGCTGCCTGTTGGGAGAGGTGAACCACAGGGAAGGGGACATCCAACCAGGACCAGCCTTGTGCCTGGGAAGCGCAAGCACCAGGATCACATCCATCCCTCCCGGAGAAGCCGGAGTGGGAAGTGAGCGCAGCGCCTGGCTGGAGCCAAAAGCCACGAGTCAGTTTGACTCACACTCCTGATGGTTTCCAAATGTTTCCCAGCATCCAGCAGTGACGTGAATATGGATGCTTTGGAGGGGCTGACCCCATCCATTGCTGCCACAGCCCAGATCTGAGTGTGTTTGGCATTGGGAATAGGGGCCACCGCTTATTACATGAGTTTATCAAGTCCATTCTACACATGCCATCACTGGATTAAATACCCTGGTTATTTGCTCTCCAATTTCTGCTCAGGGTTAATGCCTGTTTTACCATCATCTGCTGCTCCAGGACCCAGAGTTCAGTGTCTGAGACCATAAAAGCATCATGGAACCCTAGATTGCTTTGGGTTGGAAGGGACCTTAAAGCTCATCCAGCTCCAACCCCTGCACCCTCAGCACCCTCACAGGGAACTTCATCCTATTATCTAACCTCAACCTCCCTTCTGTCAGTTTAAAGCCAGATACAGACCAAGTTGCTGCTATTTGGCAGCTTCAACCCCATCAAATCTCAGCACCAGACACAGCAAGAGCGGTGCCAGCCCCGTTACCTCCATAATCAAGCACAACAAGCTCCAGCCAAGCTCTCAGCACCTTTAGAGAAGGAACAAAACAACCTCCATCCACTTGAGCTACTGGGGCTGAGCAGAGGCTGAACCTGGGGGTTGTTTATCAGGAACAAACGGCTGCAAATCCTATTTGTGCAAAGCTGCTTAAATAAACCCTGTGGTCAGATCCTTCAGTTTGCCCAGTGCAGGGGCTGGGGCGTTTTGCTGCTAAGGGTGAGGGGAAAGGTGAGTTTCCAGCCTAGGTTTGCCATCAGCCTCAGCACCCGAGGCTGGCATTGGAATATGCAGCTCTCCAGGCTTAAAACAGTAAAGAAATGGGAATTTCTAAGCTCTGGTACCTGCTGCTTAATGGAGCCTGAAAGGAAAAGGAATGCAGATGGTGAGGGGAGGGCAACAAATAGATCCTCATCATTTCATCTCCCTTTTGGGCTGTGTATGTTCATTGACTGATGTGGCCTTACTTGAGCTAGGCTGTCATCACAGGCTTTATCTAGGATAAAGGAACTCATTTCTGGCCATATCAAAAGAGTAAGAAATACAGGCTTATAACTTCTATAGGGTTATAACACATTCTCAGTTATGAGAAGCAAATTCCACCATGTGCAGCATGATGCACAGTCTTAATTGCAGAATTCAGCTTTAACCTTCCCATTTTAGCTTTGTTAGAACTGAGAGCACCATATTCTATTTAGAGGGAAGAGTGGCATGCTTTCCCAAGCCCCCCAGCACGGACTGCACCAAGAGCTGGACATTCCTGAAGTGATGCTGTGATCCAGCTCAGGCATCTTCTCTCTTCATAGAACTGAAAAGACCCTTCTTTTGGGAAGGAATGGGTCTTTTGTGTTCGCACTTCCAACCTCTCCAGCATGGGGTAAAACTGACCTAAATCCAAGACTTCCTGGCCACAGAGAGGCTTAAACCACATGTTTCTTTCCAATCTGGAGTAAAAAGTGGGTAGCTTCAAAGCAATAATTAGAAATCACAGTTTTTATTCACTGGCATAAGGAAAACTTTGGGATTCTGAAAACACTCATGTTCTTATTGGGTTACTGTGACAAAGTGATTAGAAAGAATGCAGCTGATATCAGTGTTACACTGTGGTTCTCCTTCTATCTTTGTCCTCTCTTTTGGGAAGGGTCCAGGGATGAACCTGGGATGATGCCACTTCCTAAGCTGCCCTAACAAGGTCTGTAGAGGGGTAAACCTCACTGGAAAGCCTTGCCCATTGGTTAAAATTAGACAATAAAACCCAACCTGCATCATGCACCACACCAGCAGCAAGATTCCATCCTGTTTCAGTGACATAATCAAGCACTTTGGGGTCATTGCAGCCAGGAAGGGTGATGTGAGTCAGGCCGAGCTGAGCCAGCATCATCTGCTCGTGCAATACGGAACACACAGTGTTCAAGAGGGAACTGCGGAGCCATCCCGAGCGCCTGTGGGGTCAGGGCCCCGCCATCCCCTCCCGTCACAGCAGAGGCTTTGTGAAGCCAAACCTGGCTTTAGATCATAGCAAATGGATTTATTCAGGCAGTAAAATCCCAGTGTTCCCTCAGTCTTGTCCCTGAGCACATCCAAAGGGAATAAGCCCTAATTCCCAGCCAAGATGCTCAAGACCCCCACCCCCCAATTAATACACAATGGATATGGCTCAGATGTAACCTCGTTGGTGAACACTCCCCTTCATCCTCCGATCACCCCAGAACACTTGATAGAACCCAGGATTTCCCTTTCCCAGCCTGGCCAGATCCAGGTGCTCAGACCCTCAGCTCCAGCTCTTGGGCTTGTCTGTATCCCACAGCCCCATTAAGCAGCACTAAACAAGGGGGCTGGTGAAGTTTTTTTGTACAAAAAAACAAGGGGGAAGGGAAACTCAGTTTAAAGCATGCCTTGGGATGCCGGAATAATCCAGCCCAGATGGGAAATGTGCTCATAAAGGGAAGATGTTAAATACAAAACAACTGTGGGGGGATGCACAAGGGCAGGAATGGAAGGGAAGAAGCAAGGGCAGTGCCTCTTGCAGCCTTCATGCTGCAGGTGAGCCAAAATCTACCTCTCCCATCTTTGATTTCATTCTTCCTTCCAACAGCACAAACAGGATCATTTCCCTCACTGTGACAAGGAAATAACAGCAGAAACCACCTGATGAAGGTAAAGAGGGAGAAAGAAACTGCAGCTTTCTTAAGGAAGAAGATAAAACAGGGCTAGAGGAAGAGGATGCAGGTGAGGAGCCCCTTCCCCTTCATAGATGGGAGCAACAACAGTTTAAGGCATTTCAGAAAAGAAAGGTGAGGCATAACCCAAAATGCAGACCTAAAACCTCGGGGGAATATAGAAGCAGTGCTGAGAAGCATGGATCTACTTTTCCTTTGCCATAGGGCTCCTGTTGTGGCATTGCTCAGCACCGCAGTGATACCATGTGCAACACGAATGTACTTCAAGGTTAGGACATCATTTTTGAATGCAGTGATTGAATTTAACCTCAGAGCAGTAACCAAGATTAGCCACCAGCAAAAAAATTACCTTAAATTAACCAAATTAACAACGTTAACCTTAAAAGCATCACAGAAATCAACCACGGATGGGTCAGACCTTCATCACACCCCAGCAGACTCAACACAGAAGCTCCATCCCCTCCCCAGTGCAGACCTAACACATCGCTATGCCCATAGCAGCGTTTTTGGGGCTTTCTGTCATCAGCACAATGACAACAAACACCACTTCTCAACAACCCACAGCCTCTGTTATTACCAGCTGCCATCAGAGGGATGAGAGCAGCAGGGATGGAGATGCTCTTGCCCTGGGACAGTTCAGACGCTCTGATTCATTTCTATGTTTCCAGCATAATAAGCACACATTAACCCAAAGCCACAAGAAGACTCAGTAAAGAACAGACAAAGCTGCTCCCAGTGCCAGATGGAAGCAGCCCTGACCAAATTCAGATGTCTCTTCCCTGCTTTAGTCTTCTCAGCCCTAATCTAGATAAAAGCCTTTGCTTCTTGAGCAAAGGGCTTATTTTGCACTGGAAGAAGATGAGTGTTAAAACTTTGTGAGCCAGGGGAGTATGGCTATTTAGAGGGGATGAGACATCCCTAGACCCACACCTTGCACTAGATGTGCCCAATCTCACCCTTCTTTCTAAGTGAGGTCAAATCACTATATGACATGGGATAGCCTACACCCCCCATTGGGAAAGAAGAGCCCATTACCCCAGTGCACAGCTGCCATTGGAAGGTCAGCCCATGGATGGGCAATAGACGCACTAGGTTTCTCCATGCTGTCCCCTGGGAATGCCCGTAATTAGGAGGAAAAATACAGGGAGACCTCCCCATTCCAGCCCTTGCTTGTGCTATCAAGGTGCCTGTCAACACATTCCTGCTGCCAAGGACGGCTGCGGACAAGTGATGAGCAGACTGATGCGATGGGGTGAACCCAAGGGATGGGAGGGAAAGTTACAGGCCTGAAAGCTTTAAAAGGCACAAGAAGAAAGAGAAATCAAAGCTAAATGCTGCAGTTCTGCCTCTGCTGCAACCCTGAGCACTGAAATCACCCAGGAGTGCTTTGAATCCCTGCAGAGAGGGCTCCGAGCATCTGATTTTGGATTCAATCCACAGCACAGTGAGCACCAGCAGCGTTAACCCAGCACACAGTGGAAGCACAGGGCCCTGCCTTCCTTCCTGCGCATCATAGGGAGGCTTAAAGACCTCCTCACACCCCAAACCCCTTCCTAAACACAAGCTCTCATTTCACAAACATGGATGCAGAGACATGGGGCTGTCACCTATGGCTACAGCAGCTTTACACCAATGCTCTGCCCTGCTAGGAGCACCAATCCCATCCCAACCCAGGGCTCCTTCTATGTTCTCAACCACTGCAGGGAGGTTTCATCCATATTAACACAGTCCCTGTGAATGGTTGGGGCAGGTGAGTGAGAGCCCAATGAAGCTAATTCCACCCATGGAGAGCATATAGCTGCCTGTAACTTAGATACCAGGCTTAGAAATCAGGTCCTACATCTGTCACAGCAGGTATCCTGCCTTGGGATGCTCTGCATCAGCATTGCACAAGGCTATGACAACCCCAGAAAGTAACCGCTGAGCCTGCCCATTCCCATTGGACACACAGCACTTCCCACCCCATCCATCCATGCACACTAGATGACCCCTAAACACAGATCCCACAAACCAATCCAGAGACTTCAAAGGGATTTCTGGCTGAAATGATGTTTCTGGCTCTGCTCAGGGGGCTCTTCTCTGTTGTGGCTTTGGTAGCAGATAAATCCATCACATTGCTTTGTCTTTATGTCAGCATCAAGAATGCACACACCCACACCCATTTGGCATGGAGCAAATCCCTGTCTTTCACATGGGATGGATTAGTGAGTCACCCCTCTGGAAGCCCAAGAAGTTAAACTCCTCTAACACCTCCTTGGCATCATCTCCTCAAGGTTCAAACAGACACACACACACTTCCATTTGCCAGAAGGAAAACCCCTCATCATGGAGAAGCTCAGGTGATGAGATGGATGATCAGTTCAGAGGATGGTTTCCCATTTCCAGGAATGGCCTTGCCCCCAGCCATGCCAAAGGTTTCAGCCTCATTACAACAGCAGGAATCCCACAGGCTTGTGGCTGGAAGGGCCCTATTTCAGGGAAATGAGCAGGGGGGTGCCAGGGGCAGCCTCTCTCCATGGAAAAGGCAGCAGGGGGAGATGGTTCCCAAAATCACTTGGCAGCGAGGTACCATCTGGTTTTGCAATCAATGGCATGTGTATGGGCAAAGCTGTGCCGGGAGGAAGAAGCAGCGTTTGGCAATGCTGGTGCATTACTAAGCCACCTCAGAAGGGACAGATCACACTGGAGAAACCTCTCTTCAAAGAGCTCTCCTGGGCTGTCCCATAGAGACACAGCAGCTCCTGAGCACATTGTGCTTCCAACAACATGAACATCTCAGTCTCCCCTCGGGCAGGTTCAAGCCATTCCCCTTGGCCTGGCCCTACATCCCTTGTCCCAAGCCCCTCTC